>JABCKW010000056.1:0-30338 GCA_014824385.1 Fusarium cyanostomum | reverse complement strand
TCTTTGCTGGGGAGCTTCTTTGCTGGGCGGAGGCGGAGGGAGAGCTAGAGCAGCGGCTCACAGCACGCAACGGACCTTTTCCAAGTCACGGAGCGCATGTGATGACGCCCATTTGCATTGACAACGGGAGCAAGCAAGACAGCCCGTGGTTGAAGCAGAGAGACCAAGATCGACTGAGAAAGATGAGCAAGACGAGCAAGATAAAGGCGGTGGGAACTGCTGCGTGGACATGACAGGCGTGGACTATTATTTTTTTCTTCATTTTTCTTCATCCATCTGACGAAACGGACTATTATTTCTTCTCCAACTCTTCGTTCGGCATGTTGGCGGCGGATCTTTGTTTCATGGCTACTGCGACGGGGGGCCAGAGTAGAAAGGTCAAAAGACCACGGGGAAAATTCAGGGCCAGCCTGCGTATAAAGGAAGAGCCATTGTGGGACGGGGAGATGAGCCACGGAAGAACTAGCATTACGAGCTTCTCTATGCAACCTGGAGAATAGGTCAACTCAAAGTGTGTTGCTGTTATAGGCCTTTGCACTCCTTTGCTCTCAGCAAAACAACACCCCAAACAAGACCACCACGATCTAAACTCAAGCTGCTCCTCTCCATCCCCTGCCCTAGGCCCTAGCCCCGAGCCCGAATCGTAGAAAATGCAGATGATGGAGGGTGGCAGTGCCGTGCTTGTGGAGCTGGGGGGTGTGGGCCACAGAGACAGGAGGCACAGATGAGGGAAGCCTGAAGGCCAAGGATAGAGGGTCCTCTTCCATGCTAGATGATGATCGGGGGCCGCTCTTGTACAGTACAGCAATGCGCCGGCGGGGGGCCGGAAGTCAAGTCGAGCATGACGACGTCGAGGGGGAGGGGAAGATTTATCACGAGGTGTTCGGTAGAATGGTCCGAGATAATGAGGAGACAAGAGACACCAGCCAGTTGAGGGAGCACAGCAGCCAAGGATAGACGCAGATGGTGCAGACAGGATATCTCAAGCGCATCGAATAGGAGACAAAGAGAAAGCCAACAACCTTCACGGGGGGACGCAGCGAAGCACGAGCGAGCACCCGCCGAATCTGCCGTGGTTTTTCCCTCACCTACGCTGCGGTAGGCCCTGTCGATGGACCATAACCTGGCCATTGCCTGTCTGTCTATTATGCAGCGTAACCTATTCGAAAGGCACATCCCCTTGCGTATCGGGGGTTTCGGGGAGCCCATGGGCTCCTAGCCTAAGCTCTTGACTGACGAATGAGGGGAAGTCGTGCGGCGATGCAGGTGTGGAAGCACAATGCCAGCGGCACTGGGCCCGCCAGTCCCCAAATGTCTCGGTCGATCTTTGTGTTTCGGCTTCCAAGGCGTCCTTCAACGTCCACTCGTGAGTGTCGGCCCGGGATGTAGTGTTTCGTCATGTTGATCAAAGCCTGCCGTCGAGGCTCTGGCTGAGAACAACCGGAGTGCGCATGTCGCAAAGTTGGAAACGGGGCACGCTGATGAGTAGGCGGACACGAAGAGCCGTAGGGATCGGGGCGGGGACCGAGCTCGAGCTGGAGTCGGAGTCGGAGGCGATGGCGATAACGGGATGTCCGACCTTTTAACCTCTTCAGTCGTATGCCAGAGAACAAACTTGTCAATTTCCGCAAGGCATGTTCCAGAAATGCCCACAAGAAGAATAGGAGAACAAAACCGTTGTGGTCTTTACCATAATAGGGCACGCCAGCTGGAGCCCTCATCCCCTGTGCGGTCATCCCGTAGTCTATCCGTACTGTACGGGAGACCGAGGGGCGTGGGGAGTTAGGCACAGCATCATGCAGCACCAAGCAGGCTCCATGCTACGTACGGAGTAGCGCCCTCACTCAGGCGGGCAAGCACAAGCACAAGCACAAAGGCGCGGCCAGGCTATGAGTGACGGTGAGATGTGGGGACGGACCGCCGTCAGGGCTCAGTCTCGACCATCCTGGCTGGGCAAGAATTGCAAGCGCTTTGTTGGTAACCGCAGTGCAGTCTGCAGGATTCAACAGGGCTGGTCCCCATCGAAGCGTTCGAGAACGGACATGGCACATGTGACGGTTGGTGAATGCGGCCTCATCTTGTGCAAGAGCGTTTGCGAATGACGAGTAACAAAATAGACGGAGGTGCACTGAGCCCGCAAGTCCGTTTAACCAAGTTGAGTCTGACCGGCCGAGCTCAAAATACGGCATGTCCGCCTTTGCTTTTGCCTTTCTATACGGGTCCCTGCTCATCCGCCCCGACGCGCGCATCTAGTGCCTGTTCTGTTCCTTGCTCACAGCTTCCCTCGCTCGTTCGTAGCACTGGGTGTCTCTTGACGGCCCCTGCTTGGCGAGGGCCCAGCCTCCCGTCGACGGGGTCCAGGGGCCGATCCCTGATGACAAGACACTCCCCGTCTATCGAGATGGCACGGCCCAGTTCCCGACGACATGGCTCTCGTTACCCGAGGGCCCGGGCAAGGCCCATGGCCACCGCCCGAATACAGCCATTCATCCATCCCACAGAGCGGTTCTGAGTCCCCGTCTGTGGCTCCATGGTGCCGTGGTGGCGGGCTAGAAGGCCATGGGCTCTGCCAAAGGATTCCCGAAGGCTTGGTACGTGGGCGGGATCTTGCTCATGTCGACGAAAGGGATCCATCGAAACTCCCCCAGTGGATGGAGCCCCATGCAAGCCGCCCATCAACGGTGCGAGCCGAAGCCGGAGAAAACCAATCTAAAACGAGGGCCGACGGCAAGCTAGAACGACGGCCGCCATCCTCCTCGAGCCTCTGCCCTGGTCTAGCGTCTGTTCCCACCCCACTGACTGCCGAGCCACCTCAAGCCATTGGGAGCCAGTGAGAGGGGAGCGCACGTGTCTGATGCTTAATGGGTGTTCTCGGTGCTCGACAGAGTCACGCCTCTGTAGTAGCCTGCTGGGCTCCGGCTCTAGCTCCTCACTCGTGCTCGTCTGCGCGAGAGTCTGCGGGAAAAAGGCCGGTTGTGCAAAATGGTGCAAACTGATGACGAGGGTTGGAGATTAGACCACGTAGGGTTGCGTCGGCTGGACCCAGCTGAGCAAGATGAGAAAAAAATTCTGTGAAATTCGATTGGTGTGTCTGCTTGTACAAGTCCACTTCCCTGCCCACATCAATCAAAGAGGAAGATTCTGTAAAGTCTGAAAAAAAGCGGGAAAAAGAAAGATCCCCTGTACGAGGAATAGAGTCCACCGCCCGTGATTTATGTAACAACCGTCTCTGCTTGCCGGAAATGAGGGGCTGATTGGCTGAGTTGTTGAGGCAACGACCAAATATGACTATTAGTCGAGAGGTAAGAAGATAGGAAAAGTGGCTGGTAGGCCAAATGTTGAAGGTATTTGCCGTTTCTTTTCGTCGTCGTCGCGGTTTCATCCGCCTGTCCTGGAAGACTCCCCCCGAAATAAGCCAACCCTAAGAAGGCTGGGCCTAAGCGGAGCTTGTCGAATGTCAAAGGTACAGTGTGCATCGTGTTTCGCAGGGCAAAGTCGGCTCCATACCGCACGCAACTGCCGACGAGCTCCCCATCCTAGGGCATCCAGACTTTTGGGTTCTATGCTTCCTGGCAAAAGAGCATCACTCTACTCCGTATATGATGGGCAACAGTCGTCATTACTGCATCGCCGCTGCAGCGTCGGCAAACGTTCCTACAAGTGGTCCGTCTTCGCTCTCGAGGGTCTTGATGCTGGCCGGTCCGTTCTTCTGCATCTCTATCGTCTCGTCTTCCGGCAACCAATCGACCTTGACACCGCTCACGGGGCTGTCGCCCTCATTGCTAAGTTTCGACACGAGATGTTGGTATCGAGCGAGCCGTGCGCCTTGACCGGCATAGGCGAACGGCGTTGTTGTTCCACGAGGCACGTTCTCTTGCGGAGCGATCTCAAAAATGTCCACCATGTTGCTGTGCACTTCTAGTCAGCATCGACAGCTCTTTCGGAACCTTCCAAAGCTCTTCCACCTTCACCGACGTACTTTGATGTTTTGGCCACTACTCGCTGAAGGGCCTCGTTCTCTCGCTGGGCTTCGACTGTATCATTCTCGCCGTTTATGGACTGGTCTCCAAAGCTACCGTATTGCATGCCACTGGCATCATCGTAAAGAAGGCGGTTCTCCTCTTCCTAGATTGGGGTAGATCGTTAGCTAATGGTTTCATCTATACTTCTCCTACCACTCGAGACCAGGCGGCAGCTTTAACATGAGCCAGAGAACTTACCTCATCGTAGGCATCGCCGTCACGCCGTCCCAGGCATGATGCGCAAGCTCCCATAGTTGCGTGATCCGAGGTCCCAGGCTCACATAGCAAATCGCAGGCAGATCGGGTTCCGTCGGGTATCGCGATCAGTGGTAAGTTATCGCGAGGTCATGACCCGAGTAGCAAGAAATAAAGGAGCGTAGAGTGTTGCGTCTGTCTAGTCGTCGTCTGGTCTGTCGCGCCTGCTTCACGAGATTGCTCAGTGGGTCCTTCCACAGGAGCCCGAGGCCGCATCGGGTAAACTCCGGACCGCTCGCCTGGTTTCGTTACCATGCTGCTGGGACGCGGGCGAGGAAACGAACAAGCAAACATCAAACAACCACGGCTTTTGACCAAAGAGAAAGGACAGCACCTTGTTCTTTGTCGACATCAGGGACGGCGATGGCTATAGTCGTGTCGAAGGGATGGTCGCACGGGCTGAGAAACAAGATCTACGCTTGGTGCCTCAGGCTTATCTGATTCCCTTATCTGATCCCCTTATGCTCCTTTGCTCCCTCTTCAGACGCGCCCTTGACAAGGGAGCTTCAATGTTGCCAAGTTCTCCACCCTGGAATCTCGATAGTGCCTTCATTCAACATCCCCTTGAAGGGGGTTGGGCTCATATTACGAAGAGCTAGTGCTTTTTGAACCACTCTTCTTTCTCTCTTTGCTGCCCTTCTCTACTCTTCTCGTCCCGTCCTTCCGATTGCTGCTTCGATGCTGTCCCTCCAGATCACCTCTGCAACATAGTACTCTTGCTTGTTCAGCCTCATCACTGTCTCCTATTCAACCCTGGCCCACCTTTGCAAAGGGAATTGTCATTACATCTCATATCTATTGCCAATGTCTCTTCACCATGAACCAACTTAGCTCAAGGCTCACCTTGTGCTCGCTCTTTGGCCTCCCCTTCAAGTGAAACCCCCATCGTCCTGGGTTCAAGTTGAACTTCCTTTGAGAGAAAGGGATGGCTATAAGTATGTTCATCTACTGACCACAGTCGTTTCGTTCTCGCCATCCTCATCACTCAAACTCCGAGCACCCTCACTTTCATATCTCTCTTCCTCAGTGTCCCACGCTCTCTACTTGGGCCTTTCCTCATACATCCGATATTTCTTTGGCTTCAACCTTCAACCTTCAATTCCCTCCATTACAATGGTTCGCCTTGCTCCCTTGGCAGTGTTGGCCTTTTCGCCTCTGACTCGGGCACACTTCAACTGGTTACACGCACGAGGTGCTGCTGAGTGCCCTCCTTGTCCAGCGCATGGTGGACCTCAAGACTGTCCCGACACTGTCACCATCACGGCGCCTTCTGGGCCTCAGGAGACTGTCACTATCTCGGATCCCAACGGATCTTACCACACTGTTACAGTCAAGGAGTCTGGCGAGCCCGGCAGGACTGTCACGGTGACCCAGAATTACGAGACTCCTCACACGAAGTTTGTATACATCAGCCAAGGAGAGACAATCTCTCCGCCCAAGGAGACCATCACGGTCACTCACGCTGGGAAGACTGTGACTGTGACCCAGACTGAGGCCGAGGAACACACTGTCACCAAGAAGGTCAACGTTTATCCCAACGGTCCTGGCTACCCCAACGGAAACGGTTACCAACCCGGCCCGAAGACGATTACGATCGCTCGCGGAGACCCAGCTCCCAGTGCCGGCTACCCTGGTTATGATGGAGAAATCGTCACCAAGATTGTCGGTGGTGGGGGCGAGAAGGGGAAGGATCCCGGAAACGTCGATACAGTCACTGTGGTTGACAATGGCAAGATCAAGACCCTGACTTTCACCAATGACAATTATAACAAGGTTGTCAAGACAATCACTCAGAAGAACGGAGAGGAGCAAGTCGTGACCATGACCGGCAGCGACGAGAACAAGGTCGTCAAGACGGTAACTCTGGAAGACGGCGACAAGAACAAGGTCATCAAGACCATTACGGTTGAGAACTCGAACCAGCACATCGTCACCGAGACCATCCTGGATGGCGACAAGTATCACACTGTGATCGTCAAGCCCGAGCCCACTCTCACCACTATCACCGAGGAGAATGGCGACTGCATCACTACCGTCGTCGAAATCCCTTATACCTACACTCTCACTGCTCCGGCTCAGTACGGGACACCCGGTGTGAAGGGCAACACCGATGACTACAAGACTTTCACAAGGACAGCCACTTACGGAGGTGAGCCTGAAGTCGAGGTCATCGCCTATGACCCTGAGACTGGCAAGTCGGCTTGCGAGAGAAAGGAGGACGGCCTGCCTTGCCACCCCGGCTACGATGATGACAAGACTGGTTACGGCGAGACTAACAACGGCGGAAATGGCAAAGGTCAATACGAGGACCCAAGCTACACCAAGATCCGAGACGGCAACGAGAACCCGAGCTACACCGACCTACCCAACTACACCAAGGCCCGAACTCATGACAATGACCAGACCTATACCAACATTTCCGATCCCGACGAGACTGCTTGTGACTCTGTCGCCGTCTCCACCAGCATTGCAACAGTCTACAACACTGTGGTGGTGACCGTGGGCGCTGGCTCTGGCGAGGATCCCACGGCGACGCCCACGCCAGCTCCCCGAGCATCAAACAAGCCCCGATCTCCCTTCTTTGTTCGATGGTGATGATCCGGATGGCCGAAATATTTTCTTTTTTTAGAGTAAAAAGTGGATGAGAACTGTTTATGCGGAGGATTAATGTGCGAAACGACCCCACGGGGCTGCTGTTGCGCAAGCCTGTAATGAGTAATTAATGTAGTAATCATATTTCGTTGAGAATCTAATCCATTGTTTCTTTGTTTAAAATGCTGGAATGTGAGAGACCTGTCGGTATCAAAGTTCAACATGTCGCACAGTTTTTGTTAGTACATATACCACAACGCACTGTACGTTCTCACCACCAAACCACAGCAAATTACATCATCACCACCAGTCCGTCCTCTCCCTCACCACTGCTTGCGCCATCTCGTCAGAGCCATTTCCGAGCCACGTGCCCTTACAAGTATCGGGCCGCTTACATTGGAATGACGATCAAACCATCAACTCCCGATTAGGCATCGATCAATACCTCTATGGCGCGAGGTCCTCCTCTAGCGCCCTGACAGCTTGCGACTACCGAGCTAACAGCTTGGATCCGTCCACGCTCCGAAGCCCAACCCGTCGTTTTCTGGCCCATCTCCCTCGGAGTTCCTGGAGGCACAGTCCAGTCCCGGGCTTCCGCAGCTTCCGACGATCTTGGCCCGGCGCGGCTCAGTGACAACGGAAGCATCTGGCTTCCAGCGTCTCCCCCACTGCCCTCGACGGCTCTCGCATCGTTGTTTCACCTCCAACGCGTAGCTGCAGGCGCACAATATTTGTCTCATTTGGGAAGACGCTCTCAAAGGCCAGAATCGCCCCGCTACAGCCGTTCCAAGATCTGGTTTCCGATTCGGACATGAATGTCTCTGATGTGTCTTGGCAAACCCGACCAACCGCTGTTCAAGGCCCACCTTTTCCGACCTGTCTTGGTAGCTTGTCTCTCTGCCTTTGAGGAAGATGGGTATTATCCAAGGCTCGTTGCGCGCCCAGCAAGCGCGGGCAGCATTGGATGTGGTGATATTCACACTTACATGTCTGATGGCATATCGCCAAAGCGAAAGGGCCGTTCAACGTGGCTTATATTATTCCCTGATTAAGCTTGTCTCAAAGTTCACGACTGAATACCAATGACTTTTCGTTGGTCCAACTCGCCATTGCCAGATCCGGACAATATCCCATCAGCCTCGCGGGCGCGCCGAGCACAGAGTCTCAACGCCGGACGCGCTTCACGCCCCATCTCTCGTTCCTGGCCGCCAAGGATCGAATGGTCATTCTGCGTTTGGCTTGACGAGGGCTAGACTCCATGGACTCCTCAGGACAATGACTACTCCGTGCTGGTGGCTCGCGTAGCCGTCCTCATCGGGGCAAGACTGTTGGTTAGGATCGCTCATCGTCACCAGAGGCGGCACGGTGGCCACTGTCCCCTCAATGCCCCGTAGACGCCACGGTTCTCAAGGTTGAGGCCACCAAACTTAGCATGCCAGGCCTTGGTTCTCGAAGAGCAGCTGGGAGAGGACCCGTGGCGCCGTTCGACTACTTAGAAGTGACGATTCCACCCTCCCTAGATACTCACACTCACTGTCCCGCGAGTTGCCTCAGACTCTACGCCTCTCGCGATGAAGAAACTACAGCTTCCTACTTCCTCCGTCGCCGCCGGCACGCGGGTTATAAATTGCACACGAGGACATATTGTGATGTGCGCCGTCGTCTTTATGGTCATGATGTCGACGCTGGTTTGGAATCAACGAGAATTTGTTGCGATCAAGACGCCCATCCTGGAGAAACATCTACCATCATTGCTTGGCTCTAGCAAGGGGACAAATTACACCAAAGAGCGCTTCTGGTCAGCGAGCGGCGAGTGTATGCGAGATCTGGCACATTGGCAACGACCTGCAGAGATCAAAAAAGTCATGGGCCTGGTCTTTTTTGGTCGCCGAGTGTCTGTCTCAATCTTGGATTGCTATTTAAAGGTACGCTCTTTGCTGCGGATCAAAAACATGGCAAAGTCAGCCGGACGGAGCAACATGTTAACCCCCACAGCGCAATCTCGTCAAGAATGGCGGCATGCTCGATGGAGTCATCTTTGTTGAGCGAACCCAAGACGCCCAGGATCTTGAGCTGCTAGACAAGCTCTTACAAAGCGAAGATGCTTACGAGAAATGGAAGATTGAGATGGCCGACGAAGACAACTTTACGAGCGGTTTTGGCAACTCCTACGATAGAGTCGAGGATGACGTTATGTATGTCAAGATTGACGACGACATCGTGAGTTCCATAAGTCCAGGCTCTATCTCCTCGGGATTATTGACAGGGCTGTAGGTGTTCATGGAGGACAGTGTTATTCCCTCAATCATCAAGAAGAAGGTTCAACATCCCGAGTACTACGTTGTCTCAGCCAACGTGGTCAACCAGCCACTGCTCAGCTGGGTTCACTGGAACCTGGGCGCGATGCGACCCTATCTCCCAGAAGTCAACCGCAAGGGTGAAGTTGTTTCGTTCGAGATCGCGCATTCGAAAAAGTACGACTGGCATGCCTCGGCGCTGCCGGCATGGAAGGGACCCAATGCGTTTACGCTCGATGACTGGGAGGCAGACGACAAGCAGCACCGCTGGCTCCCCGTCAAAAAAGGAGGTGCCGACCATATCCTCGACACCACTCCCATCGAGGCGACCGAGTATCACCCAATGGGCCGCGGCTGGTCCGAGTGGACGATTGGCGCGCAGGAGCACTACAGCTTTTTCGAAAACCTCGAGAACAACCGCCTATCTCAGTACAAGTTTAACACGTGGGACTTTCAGTACGAGAGGATGGGGATTCAGTTTGTTGCTATGCTGGGCAAGGACATCAACATGGCCAAGCCCATCGACGCCGATGACGAGAATCATTTCTCGTGCGACATGCCGCGGCAGCTGGGACGACGTGGGTGTAGTCTCTTCCCCGGAAGAGTCAGCAGTCTGCTAACACCTTTATAGATGCGGTCGCTGATGGAAGAGGCATCGCTTCTCACTACAGCTTCGGCAGCCAGCGCGGCGGCATGGACCGGACCGATATCCTAGATCGATATAGAGCCTTTGCTAGAGACCACATCTGCGCCGGCCCGATGCTGTGGACTCCGGGGGACAGCTAAATGCCGACTACCATGACGAATGTTCTGTCGATGAGTGTACACATGGTAAGCGAATGTTACTGAATACGGCAGAATGATGTTTTATGAGCTTTGGATGCTGGACAACCGAGTTTAAGATTTGGCACATGGGCGGTATAGATGATAGACGATAACAGGAGCAATACCCTACATATCCATAACCTACTTGTCGTTGCTGCCCATCCTACCGCCGTTATAACACACTCACTCAATAACAAGGTTCCGGGGCAGATGGATAAAGAAGAGTAATATATAATTCAGGGGACAAAAGCTTGTCACCTGGTAAGAGACTCGGCGATCGTACCAGACTAAAAACCGTAGTTGTAATTTTCCAACTTGTTGAGGTATCATCCACCGGTCATCAGACCATAACACGCTCGCTTCAAACACTCGAACAACTCAAAGAGCCTAGCAAGAAATGCAGCCCGAAACAACCAATACCGCACAGGGAGAACAGAGTGCGCTTCTTAGGAAAATGCCTTGGCACCCTTATAGTTGTCGTTGATCTCCTCCTCCTGTCGGACAAGGTGGGTCTCCTTCTCGACCTGGGCGAGATCGATGTGAGCAACAGCGTCGTCGCCGTCAAAGATACGGGCAATCTCCTCCAGGGTGGGCCCCTTAGTCTCGACGTAGAAGTAGTACACAAAAACGAGCTCGCAAGTGTCCCAGAGGGTGTAGAAGAGCATGAAGTTCCAGTGGTTGGGGAGGTTGTTCCACGCAAGCTTGTTGGTTTGGCTGTTGAAATGTCAGTTGTCTCAAGTCTGGTTCGATTTTATTGGGGGCGCAACTTACTTTCCAATGGCGAGGATAGCCTGGACGGTGATGTTCATGATCATCATGCCCTTGGCACGGAGATGGAAGGGGAGGATCTCAAGCGCGTAGGCAACAAGCAGACCCGAGAAACCGATATCGTAGAAGACACCAAATAGCCAGACAAAGGCAATCTGAGCAAAACCAGAGCCAGTGTTGGTGTATCGGACATCACCCTTGGGCTTTTCCTTGGTGGGAGGAAGAGGAACAGCAGAGTTCTCGTAGATGGCACCGGAGATGGTCCACATGACGAACGCGAGGACCATGCCGGAGATGGCAACAAGGAAGAGAGGACGACGGCCGATCTTGTCGACGGTGAAAGCAGCACTGATGGAGATGGCCAGATCGAGAATGGTCTTGCCAGCAGAGAGCTGTGGAACAAGAACTGTCAGTGAATCCACGCCCGGAAAACGCCATCAAGAAATACGTACAGCAAGCTTCTTATTCTGGTCCTTGATGCCAGCACCCTCGTAGATGATATCCATGTAGTTGGAGAACAGAGCGTTGCCAGAGTACTGAGAAATGATACCGAGGGAGATGATGATACCGAGCCTCCACAGGTTGCCCTTGGTCCTGATGAAGTCAACGTAGCTGGTAGCCCTTTGAGCAGTGCGGTCGGCTTGGATGGTCTGCTTAATCTCGCGGTATTGGAACTGGACAGTCGCGTTGTTCTCGTCGCCTCCGGCGTGATGCTTGGCAAGGACGGCAAGGGCCTCTTCCGACTTGTCCTTACTGACCAGATATCGAGGAGACTCGGGGACCCACCAGATACCGCAGAGCTGAATCATGGACGGGACGGCCTGGACGAAGGTGATGGATCGCCACGACCAGTCGCCGTTGATCTTGGAAGTACCCCAACCGACGACAGAGACAACTATTGACAATCAGTATTTTACTATAGTCTCATTGAGCATGGGCTACGTACTCAGAGATCCGAGGTTCCAGAGACAGTTGTAGACGGCAGTAAGAGGACCACGGTGCTGAGGGTGGCAGATTTCAGTGAGGAGCATGGGCGAACACATCTGGGCCAACGAGTTGCCGAAACCAAGAACAAATCGACCACCTATGTACACTGGAGTGGGTTGTCAATATGAAGACGTCAAGGCAACTGAACAAGACGAGACTTACTGCCGTAGCCGTTGCAAAAGGCAGAGATGAAGGAACCGGCAATCATGAAAACACAGCCAATAATGATGGTGGGCTTTCGGCCCAGACTATCGGCCAAGTAGGGGGTGATAAAGAAGGAGACAATTGAACCGATGTTGTACATGTTGATGAGGATACCGAGCTTGCTCGCGTTATCGTGCTCAGGGAAGTAGAGCTTCCACCTGTCCATCTGCTGCGACGTGTTGACCATCATGCCGTCATATCCAGTGGTAGCCGAGGCAATCAGCAGGAAGATGATGAGGAAGTAGAGTCTCCGCAGATGAGGCTCCTTGTACCAAGTCACCTTCTCGAATCTGGGGGCGTCGGCTTGAGCGACTTCGAGAGGGACCCGATCGCTATGAACTGGCACCCTCGAGCCGATAGGCTGCAAGAACTTTGGCAGAGCCATGGCTAACGGGGGAGGACACTCAATCAACGACGTGTCTGGGTTGAGATTGAACAGGTTCAAAAGACCCGGAAGTGAGGAATTGATTAGCGGGCTGCCTCGTGGGTGAAGACAGTCGGGTGAGGAGCCCAAGACGAAGGGGATTGCCTTTCCACTTATATGGTCGCCCTCAAAACATCTCTAGTCGATCTGTGTCTGGCCACCCCAGATGATTAAAACCTGGAGCATGGAGTCTAGGGCCTGCCACCTGTGGATGGGTGCGGAGAGGAGGAGCCTCGAGCCGGGATGGTGGGCATAATTAACCGGGGCGGAAAGGCGGCTAAGGTACAGATTATAGAGTAGGTTATCAGGACCAAAGAGGTGCCCGTGGATGTCTCGTTTGGGTCTCAGGCAAAAGTGCAAGGGCCGTGAGAGAGCTGGTAGATCTTGCTAGGGATACGCTCATATGGACAGGGGGAGGCGGCCTTGCGAGAGGGGCCAATGGCCCCTTGCCCCTCATTGTTTGTAGGTTGCTGGAGACGTGCTGAGTGTAACCTGACGGAGGGTAACACAAGTCTGGTCTCATCAGAGCGAGCCACCAGGCGAGAGCTGAGCAAGAACATCGACTATACAACGTAGTAGATGGGCTGACTTGGTACTAGCAGCCGGTCGGCTGTGTCTTGACGCGGATAATGGCGGTCCACGAGAGAACAGCTGCTAAGCAAAGCTCTCGAATCTTAAGACTCGGCCGATAAGGGGATCCGACCTGTTCCACGACCCGTCTGGTTACCTATCCAGATGACATGCGTTACCACGCCGAGGATCTCTGTTCGCCTCACCTCATTTGGGAGAGCGTTGGGGAATCTGGATCTGATCAACACGCGTTAAATTCGAGTCAAAAGATTCATATTGGACAATGTCACCACATGTCTTGTAGCGTGCCTGTTCCCTCTGACCATCCTTGTAGAAGGGCCGTCTGGAAGAACCGGGAAAATAGGCGTTGAATTCATCCGTCCAATGGGTGGGCGGCTCCGTCTCCCTCCACACCGGAAGGAGAAGAGCTAAAACCTATAAAACGTGGAGGGAGTGCGCCATGCAAACCTGGGGTGGACCGGGAACCTGGGGATAGCGGGGCCTCTGCCAGGCGGGTAAACACAAACCTGAAATAAGGATGAATGTAGCCTCCAGCCTGAAGCTTCTCATCAGGTGTGCGATTCATTTTGACTGGCCTTCTTTGAGCCTTTGCAGTAGCACTGGCTCCTGGTTAGGGGATGCCGGAATGAAGCCAATGAGCGCAACCAGAGCGACGTTAACGGCGGGTAATTTGGCCTCAATATCCGACTTTGTGCGTCGCATGGCATGATCCCTCACATAACCATCACAAATGCCATTGTCTCGCCGCAATAAAGAACCTGGAGATAGACCGCCACCTCGGTTCTTGTCCATTCAGGGCTCCGTTGCCTCCACGACTCGTCGAGTCTGTGCCGCTCATAACTCACGACGCCACACACTCCATCAGGGCAATTGCCATCCATGGATTCGAGCCATTGTTCATCGGTAGTGGTCACTTCCCCAATCTACCCCGTACTTGAAGCACGGGACAACGCATGACCGCATGTGGCCGACCCATGGCCTGTCGTCGGATTGCAGGGCCGAAACCACCTTAGTCCATTGGCACGCAGCACGCAGCACGGCTGGAACAAGCCGAGGTTGGTTCAGCTTTGAACAAATCGAATCGATGTCGATGCGCACCTGAGGTTTCGAGTTTGATGCAGATGTATTGACGATTCCACAGGAATGCCCGCATTGAGCGACTGACCTGTACTCGAAGAAGAATTCGTCAAGCCATCATCTGCATGCCTCGTAGACATGGCCATTTAGGCTGAATAGTCTGTCGCGTTCCGCGTCGGCCCAGTTTCCGTATTTTCAACCCGAACCCGAAATGATCGACGTGTCGGCGAGAAGAGAAACAGTCACGAGTACGGAGGTACCGTATTAGATCATTGATCTTATCGTTGGCGGCTGCTTGAGACAGAAGGCATACTAAAAATCGGTATCGACAAATATTAACCAACGTTAGCATGCTCCACTGTAAGTGGCTTGTCGTTACTCATCCAATGCTACAGTACAGTTGTTCGCACCTAAACGCCAAGCGCTGTCCGTCCTGGCGATACAGGCGTTTGTCCACACCGCTAGTTAAGGCATTCCGACCTTTGAAGGCAAAGCTCATCATCCAGCCTCGCCCTCTGCCATCGAGAGGGCATTTTCACACGATGGCCTCAAGCCACCGCGCTCAGCATGGATCCATCCTTGCGGCGAAGAACAAAAGAACCCCAGCTCTGCGGAATGCGGGCCCGCTGGCGGAGATGCGGGAGAGATGCCGACAGACGAGATAGAGCACGCACCACGAGCTGAGATGTGCAGATGTCAAAGAATGATCAAGCTCGATTGGGCTTGGAAGAATTGACCCATTGATGCCTCGATGCCTCTCGCTCCAGAGGAGGAACTGCATTGCAGGGGCAAGTACAGAGTACCTATACTCCATACCTTCCTTCCATTCCCACGCTCTAGGCCCTCACGATGCAGGAAGGAAGCAGCACCTGCATTGGCTTGCCTGCACCTGCCCGCTCTCTCGCCAGCCCTCCACTCCCACCGGCCGGATCTTCGGCCGTGGCTGGCGATCCATCCATCCTCTTCCCGGGACCGTTGCTAAAAATGGCGGCGCCACGCTTTCACCACAGCACATGTTTACTTGAGTTGCATCGTTTTACGTGGGATTCTATCCGTACTTTGCCGGAAACTACCTGGAGAATGCATAGGTAGTCAGGGTGCTTTGATCTGTGCCGGTTCAGGGTCTGGACCTTGGCGATTACCTACCTCGCATCTGTCATGCTTCGTCACAAGCTCGCCCGCTATCATCCTTCAGCGTTGGCTCCATCATCGAGGCTGTTCCCTTGGTGATAATATCGTTTGTTATTACACTTCAGCTACCTCCGCCCGTACCCGAAATTCCTAAGCGCGGCACTATCGAGGCGCGGTTCTGAGAGGGTTTCCCATCTACAGGCCCAAATCATTCCCTCAAGGCTTCCCTCATCCGCTCAGGCACAAAGCAATACACACTCGTCTCCACCTAATTCCGCGTTTTTGTTGTGGCAGATGGTAGTCAACCCTTTTCCTTTCCGTACCGAACCAAGCCGAAAATCAGTAGCAAGTTGCCGTAACACAAACAATTCCTTTCCTTAGACAAATCTCCCCAGGTCAAGCTGACACTAGACAAGAGCAGCAGGCCCTTCTTACCAAAGACAAAGCCTTCTATCCTTCAGTCGTTGTATGACAATCGATCCTCTCAATACTCATCAGCAGGAAGCGCGCCGCTCATCATGGCAACGTCGGTCATGTCGTCTGTCTGCTGCCCTTCCGACAAGCCGCTGCTGCCAGCCCCCGCTTCCAGTTCTTCAATGCTGTCCAACGCCTTGACAAATTTCAGGTGCTCCCCTCTGAGCGTCTCTCGCCTGGCCGCTGTGGCCCCATCCTCTGCCATAAGCCTCTCGTAGACACTCATGGCGTCAGCTCCTCTGAGACCCAGCTTGCGGTCGAGGTAAAAGGGAAGATCCCTCTGAATATGTGGGATCATCCCGTTGGTAATGTGAAGTGTGACCGCGTCCGCGAACCGCAACGCTGCGAGGCGGTAGTATCCCCTAACGTATGCTACAACCTCTAGCTCTCGCTCGAAGGAATCCGGCCCAAGCTTGGCAAGATCGGCCTCGCGTCGCTTGTCGTCCTGCAGCCGTTTTTCATCAGTCAAACTTTCCCACGGGATAGGTGGCTGGCCGTCACCGTAACCGGCAGCTTGCATCCGTAGCTGGTGGCGATACCGTGTCAGCAAGATCTGCTCGTCTTTTTGGTACCGACGGAATGCCTCCTGATTGATGGTGAAAAGGCCATGTTGCTCGAGTCGGAAAACAACATCGAGCGCACCCAAAGTCTCGCGGCGACGCTCTTCAAGGTACTCTGTCAGGACTTTTTGGCACTCCCGATAGATGAGTCGTTTGTTAAGCCGTGCGAATGACTGCTCCAGTGCCGACTCTAGCATGTTACCCAACAAGTACATAACCTGGTTGAGAAACGCCATCATCGGTCCGTCCCAGGGAAGGATCGCCTCACGACACATGTCATTATAGACTTCTTCGGTGATGATATCCGGCATGCCGGCTCTTGTCTTGGCTCTAATCTCGTCGCGGACTTGGCGGAGTGTTCGGAAGCCACGTCCAACACCACTAAACGGAGTAAACGGCTGGGGGAAAGCCAATCGACGAGGGGCGGGAGAGGAACGAGGGACACTCGCCCTGCTTTCTTCGGGTTTGATGTGCCCATTGAAGGAACCTCCATTGGGAGTGTGCTCTATGCGAGCTCGCTTCGAGGGTGTAGTGGGTGGCCCCATTGTTCGTCGTTTGGTAGGTGTGTTTGTGTTCGTAACGGTAATGACAGATCCCGCCTCAGACTCGTCGTCGGAAATCTCCATCACGGGGATGTCACTGCTGTCTCTGAGGGTAAACTTGGGCTTCATTTCCAACAGACAGTCGCGGAAGTTCTCGGGCAGAGGAACAAATTGTTTGGAGAACTCAGCAGGCCTAAGCTTCGAATTTGCCTTCTCGCCAAACTCCATCACACTGGTCTGGACTTCAAGTTCAACATTCGAAGGCAGTTCAGGCAGTTTGCTCAGCTGCTCCAGGATCTTGTTCAGATGCTGTCTGAGTGTATGTTTGATGTGTGGAAGACTGGAGTCCGGAGTTAGCTCTCGTTTGGTGGCTGGTGTGAGCTTGTTTCTACATGATGACATACCTTTTTGCAAATTCCTGTCCGAGTTTTTCGGATAGGAATGCCTTGAGTTTCTCGACGCCGCACCGGTCTTTAAAGTCATGGAACGCAGGTGGCCATCGATCGAATGCGTGATCCACAAAAACGTGTTCCTCCCATTTCGTCAGCTCGTCGAGATCCTTGTTCTGTGGCCGAGAAGTAATGAAATAGCCCAAGCCAGTCGTATGGGCTTGCTCCCTCATGATAGCTAGCCACTGCTCGTGATTGCCACCCTCGGGAATGAGATCGGCCTTGGTTAACACACCGATTGTTCGGTTAAGAGCACCCAGTCTGCGGATAAGGCCAAAGGTAGATGAGTTCTCAGCATCGCTATTCATTGGCATGGAGCACAGAATAATGGCCGAAGGATGATGGATGTATTCCCGGGAGAGGTTTCTGACGACGTTGACGAGGTAGTCATCTCGAGCGTCAGCAGGATTCTGAAAGATTCCGGGCATGTCGTAGAAGGAAAGGTCAGGGAGTTCAGGGCCTTTGATCTCGAGGGCGACAATGTTTGGCGAGAACTTGGCGGTAACGGTTTCAGCGGCTCTGTCGATGAGAACACCGGTAGCGATGGATCCAGAGCCTGGGACGAAAAGTTCGTGGCTCTTGTCGTCGTTAAGGATGGCAATCTGCGCCCAGCGAAGGACATCTTCAATCTCGCTATGATCGATCATGGTCTTGAACTCATGGACTGCAGTAGCTGGCAGCTTGCGCCACGGGAAAAACGGATCTCGATCCGTAACATCGTTTTCGGAAATCGAGCGACCCTCCGGAGGTTGGTATGAGTATTCCTTGCGGAGCCATACACGGCAGGAAGGGTCATGGCTTCGGGAAACTCGAATGTGAAGTGGGCAGCGTGTGCAAGTGCCCTCGCTCCGAGGAAGGTCGAGATTTGCGAGGCCTGACATAAGACTCGATTTGCCGGCAGACTGATCGCCGACAAGGACAAGTTCTGGAAGCGGGACATCATGAGAGACACCAAGCTGCTGAAGCTCACCGAGGGTGTCGTTGCACGCCTTGAGTTTCTTGCCGATGTCCTGGAAAGAGGTCTGAAAGAAGCTTCCATCCGCAGGAATCAGGCTGGTCGGGCTCTCGGCGGCAGCGTTTGGCCGCATCCTCAACTCTCTGAGCAAAGGCTCAGACTCAGTGGGACGCTCACTCGGTGTTGCTTTGGTGGAGTTGTTAGCACAAGGCTCTTGAATGCGGATGATGCAGGGTCAACTCACGGGCATCCGACCTGCCCTGGCGATAGAAGGCCTGGTCGGGAGGGATGTGTGCGGAGCTGCCACCGTAGCTGGAGGCGGCGGAAGAGATGTGGCGAAGATCAAGGTTGACAGTGGCAGATTCGGGAATCGAAGATGAGTCGGTGGCAGAATCAGGATCTGGTTTGATGATGCGATTCTGGCCTTGAGGTCTACGGCGCCTTGTTGCATGAGGCATTGTGGTGGCCGAAAAACTGTAGGTGGAGCGAGAAGTCATTCACCCTATAAGAAAGCCCTAAAGAGGGCTTTTGAATAGAAAGGGAGCGAATTGTGCGCCTGTAGAATAAGAGCGGATAGGCCTGTTTGCTTGTTCAGATAGCTGCCAGTGTTGGTTTAGGGGCCTGATTGTAAGAGAGGATGAAGGAGACAAGATAAGGATATCGAGATAAATCGCAAGCCTGAAAAACAAAGAGATCAAGCCTGAAAAATACAGAAAATCTTCACTCAAAGTCGAATATCAATGGACATGAATCCAACAAAGGAGGTTGAGTTGTGAGTTTCACGAGATTTGCTGCCATGCAGCTCGACGGTTTGCGGTTGGCTGCCTGTGCTTGCTTCTTTCGATCGGCGCTACCGTTGCTCTGGGGCAACACGCTGTGTCGATAAGAAGTGATAGAGCGCGTGGAGCTTCGCCGACAATTAAAACAACGCATCTGGTCTAAACTAGCTACAAAGATAGTCATAGTCATAAACGCTAGCTTTTATTTAAATGATCCAGTTTTTGTACTAAAAGAGCTCAGCTTTCAATCAACTCATCGTGGATATCGTCCCATGTCCTAACAAAAATTAATGCTGTACAGAGTTGAGATGATGGATAAAAATGGGGAGGCTGGGCTGCAGGCAGAAGATACGTAACTTTGATTGCCCCTGAGCTGAACCACGTCTGCAGGAGCCACGTCAAATTCAGAGGTGAAGGAGCATGAGTCTTAGTCAGCAGCAACTAGCATCTGCTGCCGCTATTATGGAAATGTGTCCACCGCGCTACAGTGCACTGAAGCAATCCTCCCTACAGTGGAGTTTAGCGGATGGGACCGTCCCGTCGTCGTGGACACCCTCCCGTCTTATCTTTAGTGGATAATTCCCGAGCCCGCCACCTTTGATAACTTAACCTAACTAATTGACCTCGCCCGCATCAGGAGACGCACCCTTCTGTATGGCATCAACTATGGAAGACGAGATAAATGTGCGGTCGACTCGGTCGACTCGGTCAACACCTCGTAAACACGACAAATCTCCAATGCGTCGGCCTGGGAATACATTGATGCGCTCGCATCTAAACTGACTGCTCAAGGTTGTCTGTCATATGTCTGATACTCTTGCCACAAGGTATCATCGTTAATACGATTCGTGTCCTGGATGCGAGTTAGCTTCCTGCGTACTTATAAGGAGAGATGTAGATGGGCCACTTGCTCGATCCTGCGTCGAAGCTCAGGCCAGACGCAGCACTCAGTACACCTGCGAGGTCGCCTGAAGGATTGCTTGCGAACACATCAGTATCTCCCAAGCTTTGAGAAGCCATAATGTTCCTCTTTCGTCGTCGGGCTATGTGTTGGCGATGGACTCGGTGTAAGCAGTGTTTTCAGTGCCAATCTTTGTCAGTCACCGGGGAACAGCTGCTGCCGAGTATTCTGACACCAGGAGGTGTAAATAAAAAGGGGAGTTTGTTTGTGAGGGCTTACTGAGAAATCGAATTTGATATAAAACGCTGCTCTAGATACCGAGCTAAGCAGGATCGGGGATACGCACAAAGATGAAGGCTGAGGGGGCCTTATTATAAGCTCTAGGACGCCTAATATAGCCAGACACCGCAATAGTGCACTTGGGGATTCAATGAACACCTTCTCTCTTCGTCCACACAGCGTTTCTCGTCCTCTGATGCCAATTCTAGGCCTATTGGTTTACAACTGCAGCCAGTTCTCGTTCATCTCCATAAGAGTTTGGCAGAAGGCATCTACAAGATTTTTGATAGCGCGCCGAAAGGAGAATTAAGCGGCTGAGAGCTAGATATAGATGGGGAGCTATACATGCGTGGCAAGCGTTCTATACTGATTTGGACAACTCAGGAACTGGCCAAGCCTCATTGTTAGAGACATTAACTCACTTTAGCTAGGCTTTTAGTTTGTGATTACCTTTGCCCTAGTGTCGCCCATCTGCATCAAGACTCGCCTTCTGCCGAAAGTCGCATTTTGGTTGGTGCTATGATGACAAACAGCTCTATCGATCGGTCTGGAAGTTAATACAAATAGTTGTACTGACAGTAAAAGGGCTAAATGTTTGCAGTCTTGTCGTGGCCCGTAATGGCGAATGTGATTCAGCGCGTATCTCTTGAGATTCTGTACGCACGCGTGCATTATTGACTGTGGGGGTGATCCCAATCGGTTGAACATGCTGATTTCTCAGTCAAGGATTTTAGAGCAGCTCAACTACCTTCAAAAACATTGACTATTAACGTTGTAAATAAACACTGGAAGTTCAACTTTTGCATCAATAAAAATACGTTCCAATATTGCTTGGATGGAAAGCACCAACTAGAGGATATCAATGTTTCATCACATGCCTCTATTGTGTAGGTACTGTGTTCTTTTGCTATTGTGGCCCTCTTAAGAGACTTAAAAAAAGGGAATGTTTCATCATGATCAACTCTCTGGACTTGGTATTCCTGGCTATCATGCCGTTGCATTTGATTCTGAATGACAAACGCTGTATAATGAGTGATAACGTTCCGCTCTAGGCGTTGAAGCCAAAGAAGCTGACCATAGATAATGACTCGCAATATCGTCAACTCGCTGTGATACAGTGTCGAACATGCGGTAACTCGTAGGTATTCGTGTTGACGAATCAATGGACTCGCCCATCTCGAGAGTAATGCACAGGCGAGCCGCAGTAGCAAAGTCCGGGACCCAAGTCTCGACTTCTATGCCCTTTTCCGTGATTCCAAGGCGGTTAGTCAATCTAGACAACCTCATAAACTTGTCAGCCAGATGTTTAGCTGTTACCTGCGGGTGCTCAAACTCTGAGTTTTCCAGAATCCACCCCAGGGCACAGTCCTGGCCCTTCTGGAAGAAACTGATTCCTAAATCGAGCATTGCATCCAGCACGTCAGGATCGGGATTGAAACTAAAAAAGGCAAGGCAATTGTCTCCGCTGGACTCTTCCTCGTCAAGTAAAATCGAGCCTTGGTTTTATAAAATCTCCTGAAACTCAGAGCCCACCTACACGCCAGACGGAGTGTCGTTAAGCCGCAGTAATTTCCATCACCGACTCTGGGGCGATTTCAATTTGTCGATTCAGTTCAAGAAAGGATAAAAAGCCGCACTGTAGCAATGATGAGTTTCACTCAACGACTGACTTGCTGTTATTCTTGAAGATCGATAGACAAAGACGAGATTCGGAAATAGTTTTGTGGCTTACGGAAATAAGCTGACAGCACAAGCCCATGTGTTGGCTGTGCCATCGGCTGGATGGATGGCCTTGTCAGCCATGGGTTTCGTTTCGCAGCCAAGAAGCCAAGACGCTGAAATTCGTCAAGGACCGTCGGGCAGTAACTTGTTAGTGATAAATCGTTGCAGATCCATCCTGACTTTATTATCCTTGGCATTAATAAGCTCCACCTGGGCTTCCTCATAAGGCTGTCCCCTCGTTTCGGTGAGCCATAACGGTTGACCACCCAACTCTCAGCGCACAGGACATGCTCCGCGATGGCTTCAAACACGCCCAGGACACAATCATCAGGCGCGTCGCCCGACAGTCGCCAGAATGACTTCAACAAGAGGCCCAACGCCGCGGCTTCCGGCGCTTCCGCTGCCTTTCCTCGCCAAGACGGCGTAGCAACTATCCCACACGACCGCCCGGTCGCGTTAACGACCTCGGGCGCTCCGCTGCTAAACCCACGGAGCTGCGTCACTTGTCGCAGGCGTAGAGTCCGCTGTGATAAGCTCATGCCGTGCTCCAACTGCCGGCGCGCTCAGAGCGACTGCATGTACCCTGCGCCAGGTCGCGCGCCGCGGCAGATGCGGCCTAGAGACGCCAATGCACCGGCCAGGCCTACTGAGCGTGAAGCCGATCTCGTCAAGCGCCTGAGGCAGCTTGAGGGTCTTGTCTATGAGCTGGGTGGTCAACATAACAGCAACGCCAGCGCATGGGACGAGGGTAGCCGAGAGCCGCCAAAGGCAGAAGAAGACACCACCCCTGGCTCCGGAATCGTGCAGGAGACGGCCGAAGAGGCCAAGCGGGAGACGGAAAGCCGCAATTTCTCAAAGGTCAATAAGCAGCTGGGCCGGCTGGTGCTTCATGACGGAGACGGCACGGCTCGATATGTGAACAGCGGCTTCTTCTCCAAGCTGAATGACGAGGTAGCTACTTGAGCAGACGTCGTGGCGTTGAACCTGGACATGGGCTGACGACAACAGCTTGACGAGCTTCGCAACGAGATGGAGGCCGTGGATGGCCAAGATGACGACTACGAAGACGACACGAGCCCTGATCAATCACCACAGCAGAACTTTGCTGCCGACTCTGACCATCACAGCTTTCTCCTGGGCTATCGCTCTGCCGACGTTGACCTGACACGGCTTCATCCACTGCCGGCGCACGTGTCTTTTCTCTGGCAGGTTTACCTCGAGAACGTAGAGCCAATGGTCAAGGTCTTGCACGTTCCTACTATGAGCAGACTGATGACCAAGGTGAGACGCGGGGAGCACAGTCTCCGCCCGGGTGATGAGGCGCTCATTTTCGCCATTTACTATTCGGCCGTCATCTCGATGGAAGCAGAGGAGGTGGGCTTTCACTGCACACACAGCGTCCACCCAGGCGCTTACACGTTCTAGGTACAAACAAACCTCGGAGCATCTCAGTCTCACTACATCGCCCAGTTTCGCTTCGCCCTCGAGCAAGCTTTAGCCAAGGCCAACTTGCTCAACACCTCCAACATGGCAGTCCTCCAAGCTTTCGCCATCTTCCTCACTGTGGTCAAGTGCCACGACGACAGCCGATTTTGCTGGACCTTGACGAGTCTGTGCGTCCGCATGGCCCAGGCCCTCGGCCTTCACCGTGATGGACAGCAGCTCGGCCTGCCGCCCTTTGAGGTCGAGATGCGCCGACGTCTCTGGTGGGCGGTTGTGGCCATCGACCTCCGCTCTGCTGAAGAAATGGGCTCCGACCTCATCGTGAGTGACAAGAACTTTGACACACAGCTCCCGTCCAACATCAACGACGCCGATATCGACCCGTCCTTCACTGACATGCCGACACCCCGCCAAGGCCGCACCGACACGGCCGTATGTCTTGTGCGATACGAAATCATCGCTCTGGCTCGCCGGCTGTTTACCGCCATGACCGAGATGGGCCCAGTCGACCCTGAAAGTGTTGAAAAGAGCCTCGAAGACCGCGAGCGCATGCTTGTTGAGGTTTACGACCGCATGGAGAACAAGTTCCTGAAGCACGTCGTCACGGACGATGATCCCGTTTTCTGGATGGCTTCCCTCGTCTCGAGGGTCATCATGGCCAAGATCGGCCTCATCATCTATCAGCCTGTCCTGTTCCCAGGCACCGGCCCTGAGGCGTCCAACGAGATCCGCAGTCGACTATGGATGTCGACCATTGAGATCGTCGAGTACAACCACATCCTCAACGTCGACCCCCGGTGTCGGCAGTGGCGCTGGCTGTTTCGGTCCTACCGGCAGTGGCACGCTATCGCTTACATGCTGCTCGAGCTCTCGAGGCGGCCGTGGACCGTCACTTCGGAGCGAGCCTGGGAAGCGGCTCAGATCTTGGAATATGATCATCCGATGGAGGGCACGAACAGCGCGGACCACACGGCTGCATGGATGCCGATCAAGAGGCTTTACAGCAAGGCTAAGCGACATCGCGAGGCGGAAATTGCCCGTCTCCGTGCTAATCCAGACGCTGCGAGGCAGCTCGACATTGAGGATAGGCTGAGGCCTGTGCTGGAACGCATCGGTCCCGCTCCGGGGATGGAAACCCGCATGTCGGAGCTGAGGCTTCGGTGGCGGAAACTCTTCCGTTCGGGAGACTTTACCTACAACTCAGATTATCATATGAGTATCGTTCCGGACCCGGCGACATCTCGTACACAAGTTGGGCATGTGCTGCCACAAGACCCGGGATCATCTGAGCAGGATGCGGAGCAGCTGGATAACACGATGCCGAACTTGTATAATCCGAATAATACATGGCAGAACGTCCACCCGGGCAACCCTGGCATAGCAGTATACTACGAAGGAGGGAACCCGGAGGGCCACCGCGTTGGCGGACTCTTTCCGGGCGGCGACAGCTTGGGCAGCATCTCGAGCATTGCGTCGCCCGCTGTTTCTGGTGCAGCTTCGACTTCAAATCGCAACGACCAGACATTCCCAGATGGCCACTTGTCGCCATGGCCGGGGCCAGATGACTTTCATCACGCTCACAACCCGGGCAGTTTAGGTGATCTGGGTCACCTCTTTCAAAACGGAGCGCTCCACCCTGGAGATTTACTACCAGGGCAGCATGGTCTAGACCTGAACATGGACATTGGCGAAGTTGAGGATATTGATTGGAAGAATTGGGACGAGACGTTGAAGACGTTGAACAGGCCGGCAACGAGCGGCGGGACGGGTAGCTGGGGAGGCATGTAATACTTTTGGTTGGTTGTGGGATGGGATATCCGAACAGTTACCTCCTCTACTGATTCCATCCTACAATGGGTGGAGCAGTTGAAATGCGTAAGGAGTAGTCTTGGGGAACGACAGATCAATGCTCTATTACTAGGTCGTCCATCTTCATCTTCTATACCCCAAAGTCACTCTTTGGATAGACCAAAGGCATGATAATAAGACAAGAGCCAAAATACAATTAAAGAATTATGCCCAATATCACATACAATATCGGTAACGTCCTGACGTTTTCAAAGCACAATCGTGTCTTGCTCTTGAACATTGTGGTACTGCTTTCGAATGAGTACCCGCAGGCCCACATCAGCCAACGGGTATTATATATCAGCGTGCCTTGATTGACATTAAAACTACAAAATTTACAACTCTCCTCTTGGATCATGCGTGTCTTCAGGCTATTATTTCTCGTCAAGTTTTGTTAATTTTGTCACTATGAATCAAGCTGCTCTGATACAATGATATCTCATTGGTTCCGTAGCAGGTTGGTAGCCATCAACTCAATCGCGAGTCAGCGCAAGGAAATCACGGCAGCAGGCTGTTGATTGTGACCCCCTTGTTCCCTATCAGCGGTTCAATGGCACACGGTTTTGTCCGGAATTGTCCAGTCTCAATTTCGCAAGCTATGAAGTCCTCCGTACGGGGACGGTGGGTGGCCAGAAATATCTATCCCACGCAAGGCTATCAATTGTATCCAATGCTTCCATTTTCACTTGTTTGGAGCCTTCATGCCCGCTGCTGCTTCACCAGTCGCGTCCACGGCTGGCTTGCCTCCTCGGTAGAACCACCAGAACCCAACACCGGCGGCCACGGCACCGAAGGCGAGGTATTTGTTCCTGTGGAGGAGATGCTGTTTAGTCGACATCTGACCGATCGAGGTCCAGACTTACTGGTTGCTGTCGGGCTTGGGCGGCTTCGACTCGTAGGGCTCGGATTTATTTTGTCGTACGACTCTCGAGGTGCGGAGCCCGCGTTGAGCTGCGGGGAGAGGTCGGAAAGCGATCGCAGAGCGGGCAACGCGGCTTCGAATAGCTGACATTGTGCTGGAGATGGATATTGGGATGATAATCGGGGGATTGGTTTGCCTGATAGACTCGCAGATCAAGATGATGAATCAAGCTATTGAGGAGAAAGCTCCGCTCTGTTGGGGATCGGCTCTTTAAAGGGAGTGCTTACGGGAATTTCGTGCCGTCATTGATGCGTACTGTACTGAGGCGTTTTTGTGATGCCGTCAAGGTAACTCTGTGGTATTTGGAGAACTCGCAATGGCTCTGCACAAGCCGTGCGATGAGCCGCCACAATACCGTTGGGATACATGGACAGTACATGAAACTGTCTCATTCCCCGGATTCCCCCAACCGGTAGGGATGCTACCCCTGAATGGGCCGTCTCTAACTGGCCGAGGGAGCCGTCAGCCACACCCCTTGCATCCTGGAAGTCCCGAGGTGCGGAGTTGAATCGACTGATCAAGGTTGTATCAAATGTCAAGCGAACCAACGATGCATACTATTGATATGCGCAGGAGGTCTTATGGAATTGGGCTGCCCGGGCTCAATAGAGGTAGCTGCTGGTGCGTCGAGCGCCCAAGATGCTGATGGCCGAGTGCCGACTTACACGGGCACACCCCAGTTTCTCGACACTCAAAACTTGATGTCTCGATCGATAAACAGTCCAATTGAGGTTGTCAAGAGGGTCCGTCCCCATCTCCTAGTAGGGATCGCTCTCGGCTCCGCCCGCTCAACTCCACACTCGACTCCGCTGCTCGTTCCAAAGTCGGCCCACAGCTACTAACGCACAGTTGTAACATGGACGAGACTAGAGGGACAAGGTGTTTCTGCATAGGGCGGAAACGAACGAAACAGATCATGGCCGGACTCTACCCTCACAACCCAAACTCTACTAACTGCCGACACACATGAGCGAGGGGCTACGATTCGACACCTAGCTGTCGGCGGAATAGTTTCCATACGATGATGCAGGCCATGTCTTTGTCCAAGTTAAAGCCCAGATGCCATGCTGCGCAGCCCAAAGAAGGTTCCCATCTACATGAAAGTTGCACCTACGTTTACAGACCAATCGATCAATCATCTCGCTAGTTATAAGCAGCATTCACTGATCAAGCTTCCTTGCCATCAATCCCCAACCAAAATCTCATCGTCGCGTCCCCAGTCGATATCCCCAGGTCGTAATGAATTTCCACGTATTGCCTACCACCCAACCCCACCAGACCTTGAAGAGCGACTTGTCTACTGACCTTGGATCGCTTCTCAACGTGCAGTTTGTCCTTACGTCTCATGTCGGGTGTGTGGGTGGTAGTTTCATATCCGACATGTACAAATCATCCGTGAAGACGAGTTTATCTGAGGCGTAGTTTGCTGGTAATCTTCGGTAAAGGGGGAAGCTATCATCACGGTCGCGTTCCACATCCTCTCCAATATTGATGAGCCATGTTAACGATGAGTGGCTCAAAGATATGCTGAATCACTGTCCTGTGAAAGAAGATTGAGTCAGCGTCACCAGTATGGCTTGAATAATGCACCTAGCCTACCCCGATATGTAGCATACCAAGTGTCCCTCTTCAGAAATGCCCTGGAGCTCGCTCCCGGAAAATTGACATGGTACTCCTCCAAGTCGCCTTGAAACGCTGGCTTAATCGCCAAGCCGAACTCGCGATCAGCCTTGGGCCATGATTCAACCTTTTTTTAGGCGGAACCATTCTTGACCTCGCCCACGAGGTTCTGGGCGACGTATCCAATGAATCAGCATGCTGCTACCAGTATATAAGTGCTTACTTCGGGCCTGCTCAGACATCCTATAAAAGGGATCAAGAGAAATGATCGGCGCTGCTCTACGAGGAGTCGTACACGCTGTAATGTTGATGTGACGCGCGCGCGACACATTCTTTTCCTTACGCCCGAGCAAAAGAAAGAACGTACGGAAGGCGACGAGGGATTTGAGGAGGACAGAGAGAGGGAGGGACCTAGCAGTGTTCATAGACAAGAACTGTGGCAAGATGTTTGTTTGGAGGGCTGTATAATCCCACGGCCAGAATTGTATTGGTAAAGGCGCATGTTCTGGTGGCCATGAGAGTGGACACGAGAGGATCGAAATGGGTAGTGGGTTGATCGCTCGTCGAGTATGAAGTATTCACGACAGTTCTCGGTTTAAATTAAACTCCATCATGGTAGGAGCCAAGAAGAAACTGACTAGATACTTCGAAGCCAGCTATGACAATTAAAGTCTCGGACTGTGGACGATGACGGCGGCTTCGTCGGAGCCGCGAGGATGGCTATTCAGACGGCATTGACGAATTTGGGGCGACGAAGCCAGGCATCTAATGAGCGCGACATTATCAACACAGCCATCCAGGGCAGAAACGAGGAGAACAGAAAACGAATAATGAAGAGGCATCCACTGCCTACGCTGGATGATGCCGAGTATGCAAGTCCGTCGCCAGCGAATGCCCCATCTCAATGTGCAGCTTTCGGCTCGCCCAAGCCCCCAGGCTCAATTTACACTGCAGAGTCTCCTTTTAAGCGGCGATAGATGTGGCGAAGCAAGCTGAGAGAGACGGCTCCCAGCACAGCCTGGTTTTCCTTGCAGCCAGGGCGAGTGTTGACGGCGCTTATAAAGGACACAGGCCGCACAGCCTGATCCGATTTACAAGACCATGTTGGGCAGGTCTCTTTCCTCTGGTGACCTCTACACCACATCATCCTCTCCTTGAGCTCAAAGGGGTCACTTGACCGCTCAAGCCAGTTGTCTCCTCTCCTCGTCGTCCTCCTTGGCCTTGTCTCGAACGTACACGGCTGCTCAACAACCATCTTCAACTCCACGTACGATGTCTACCCCGACTGCGCCGCGTCGTGCCTCGCCTGCGGAGACGCCAGCTACTCGACGAACTTTGCCAACAGCTGCGACTACTCGAGCGGCGAATGCTGCATGAGCCAATACCACACAACTATCGCCGAGACATGGGATTGCGTGCGAACCAAGTGCGGCGAGACGTTGTCGCTCGAGGCTTTCGAAGCATTTGCAGACTTTTGCAGAGATAAGAGTCGCCCACTTCAAGAGAAGGATATACCAGAGGGTTATGAATCAGCGTCAGATAGCAAGGGAGACAACCAGGACAGTAAGTCACCAACAGCCCTCCCGCAGCGAACCCCTCCTCACCGGCGCAGAATCGTCAGACACAGTTGGCAGAACAGGCCTTACCAAGGGTCAAATTATCGCCATCGCCATCGGAGCAGGTGTGACCGCCATCGGGATCATCATCAGCCTCTTCGTCAAGTTCTGCTGGAGACGGAGGGACAAGCGGAAGGCCAAGGAGAGCGGATGGACTCAGCAAATACCGCGCATCTATCAACCCCCACAGATGGGCATGGAACTCGCCCCTCAGCGACAGTTTGATGTAGGCCCCCTCGTGAATGTATTGCGTGGTGATGGGAATGAGGTCAGGTACACATCGACCACCACTTTTCATCCGGACGGTAGGACTGAGAGGAGGGATGAGCTGATGACAGGGAGGCCACGTGCTGGAGGCTACAGCAATGGGTATGCGACGGGGAGGATAGAGGAGGTCTAGGTACTCGATGAGGAAAATTGGCTGGGTTTGATTTGATGGGTGTATGTACTTGGATGTGTTTTAAGTTTTGAGATGGGTGCCACAAGCTAAAGAGTCTAGACCAGGTATACACTATACATCAACCACCTTCAACGACACATAATGGGAAGAATGAAGTCTGTAAACATGGTCCATTGAATAAGCTACATCCTCTTCAAGCTCCCATTATTTTGCACGAGATCTCGCCATGTCCATATAGGGTAAGTAGCTTTCAATAGCTCCAATCCCAAACCCCTTGTTTACACGTGCTGAACCCCTCCATAGGTACCTAACGTTAATCGATTAGCTTCCCCTTTGGTGACCGCCTTTATTTCCCCAAAGTGTCCCCTCCTCAACCGCCCGCCAACACCAACACCAACAAACAGACCAGCGAAGCTCACTCAATCTTTTTAAAGATTGCGACCCCCCACGAGCTTCTCCCACTGCTTCCTCCCCCCTCTCATCATGTCCCTCCACGTGCCCATGGCGCATCGCCCCAAGGACCAAGGCGCCACCAAGGCCGTCATCCTGGTATAGCTTCACCACCCCCTCCCCCCCGCCAGCAGACAGCCTACACTCACTTGCCCCGCTCGCCGGCCCCTCTCGCGCCACGCGCCTCCCCCCCCTCTCCCTCCCC
>JABCKW010000054.1:0-42671 GCA_014824385.1 Fusarium cyanostomum | reverse complement strand
ATATATATATTAGCCTTAGTATTTAAAAATATTATACTAGTCTATCTTAATATTACCTAATTATTACACTATTTACCTATATAGTTTAAATTAAAATAGCAAAAGTGTAAATAGTAAGTATATCTAGCAGCCTTAGTAAGATGTCCACTTTAACTTAAAATGTTAATTAGGGTAGTAATACGCTCTGCTCTAACTCTAATTTTAATTCTATAAGGCGTTAGGACCTTCTTGTTGTGGTCTCGGAGACGGACATGTCCAGCCGTACCTCCGTCAGCCTATCCAGCAGCGTCCTCCACATGGTCGAGCTCTCCTTGTCCACGGTCCCGTCTGTCAACGTCGCCCGGTTTCCCACTACGATGAGCGCTGTTCTGGCACGAGTCAATGCAACATTTATGAGGCGCATGTCTTTTATGAAGCCAATATCGCGGTGCTCGTTGCATCGCACCGTCACAAAAACGATGATGTCCGCCTCGCGTCCCTGGAACGCAGCGATGCTGGAGACCTCAATGTTATGTGGTATGCTTGAGAGCATTCGCCTGAGAAGCTCGGCTTGGCGAGTATAAGGAGTGAGCACCACAATCGAGTGAGGTACACCGATCGTCTCAGAAGGGGAAGTCAGGAGTTTGCAAATGAGGACGCAAAGCTCCGCCTGGCCTCGATTCTCCTTGGACTTTTGTCCTGGCATCTCCCTTGACTCGCAGTCAATAAAAATGGCCCGTTCATTATCCACCACAACCGAATCGCCTTTCCCTCCGAACGCTGTCGCTGTTGGGAACGGAAAGCGGGAGCCGTTGAGTGGCCTGGCTAAACTGTCGATTCCCGACTTCAAATTGCCCCCATAAAACTCTCTGGAACTAAACTCGCATAGCTTGGGATGCATACGGTACTAGGTGTCCAGCATCAGTCTCTTCAAGCCGCCTTGACCTGACGAAACGTCGGCTTTGGTGTAAAGCCTCTCAAAGAGGGACACATCAAAGTCCAGTGCAAGCGCTGTCTGGTTGACTGTCGGCCGAAGCTGCACATGATCACCAACTAGGATTGCCTTGGAACAACCCTTGACAAGTGGCACCAGTGAGCTTGGCTCTGTTTGCTGCGATGCCTCGTCTACGATGACAATATCGAAATGCTCCGAGCGAAGTAAACCGATACCTGCGCCAATGCACGTTGTGAAAATGGTGTCGCTGCGTTTGACCATCTGGGTTGCCTTCTCCATGGCTCTGTAGTTCGAATGGATTTCCTGTCCGGCCGCCGCGTCGCACGTGTACTTGCGCAGATCGTCTGCAACCTTGCGCACCTACATACAGTTAAATCATGGTGACACAGAAGCTCAACCCTTGGATATTTGCACAACCTACCTCGGTTGATATTCTTAAAACATTAGGCTGCGTTGTCTTGACCGGATATTGCCCTTGATTCCGTTGAATGTATCGCCGCATCACATTGTCCACTGCATTATGTGTCGGCGCTGTGACCAGAACGCGAGCTCCTTCATCAGCTGCCTGTAACGCACATATCATCTCGACGATGGCCTCGGTTTTCCCAGTTCCAGGGGGGCCCCAGAGACAAAGCAAGGAGCTATTCAAGGCTAACTTGATGGCCTTGTTCTGGCTCTCATTCAGCCTAGGAATACCGTTCCATGCACGCTCTGATGTTGGCAACACTAAGGAAGGTGATGGGATTCCAAGTATTATACCTGCTACCCCGCAACAGTCTCCCTGCAAAGTGTTGACGTCTTTGACCGCATCAATCATAGATTTAGCAGTGACGAAAGGGCCACAGTCTTCCAAAACCCATGAACAGTCTGCAAAGTAGGGTGGAAGGGGATGGAGGCACTTGCAGCGCGCACGTCCAGCTTCCGAGAATACCACCAAGGCATCTATCGAATAATTGGTGCCCACCAGCACATTTGATGGGAGGGAAGCGGTAGTCAGACGAACATGCGATGAGGTTTTGGGTGTTGCTGTAGTGTCGATCCTAAATTCAACTTGGACGACATTGACGTCTTTGGCCTTGGGGTACGATTTCAAGTCCAGAAGGCCTTGCTGCCGCTTGGCTACGTTCTTGGCTTCTTCAATGTGATCCAAAGCAACTGCAGTCAAGTTTCGCAGTAGATGGCCGACCACTTGTGAATCCGCCGTCATGAATCGATGCGCGTTGGGTTGTAGGCAATCCAGGAGCAAATCCAGTGCCAGATCGGTGGATCGTATCGTCAACGCCACAAGCTCTACAAGATCCGTGACATCACTCAGAGATAGGCTTCCAGGTGAAATGTTTGAAAGAATCGTTTTCAAAGGCTCCAGAATGAGATGACCCATGGTATTTGCCGAGAGGACAAATGCTCGTAGGATTGGTAAGAGTGAAGCCTCCAGCAACAAGGCCAGATCCTGATTCTCCCCTATACCAGGGGACGCAAAAAATCCGACAAAGGTTACAGCCATGGTTGGCTCCATGGCCAAAAATTGAATCATTGTCTGCAGTAGCGTCTTCGCCCCGACAGCAGTATTCTCGATATTGCCAAGAATATGTTGGAAGCATTGCATCAGAAATCCCTTGTCATTGGTCCATCGAACCGATGTAAATACCAGTTTATACTGATCGACCGACTGCAGGCGAGTAAGCAATGCGAGGTCATTGTGTGTGACGATCTCGACAAGCCAGGACGGGTCGGAAGATGATACCACATCATGACGATTTGGGATCGAGTACTGCTTCGCTTCTTGCGGGAATAAAGGCAACTTCTCTGTGGTTTCCACGTACTCGAGCCAGAGGTCGAGGTTGCGCATGGAGGCACCGTCTCGATTGCTGATGACATAGATTTCCTTCCTCGTGTCAGTCGTAACCACCACATGCAAACCTGTCAGGAAGAAAACTTACGGCGGCAGTGACTGGAGCTCGATTTACTCTCCCAATATGTGTCTGAAGCCGCCTGCTGAATTTGTCCAGGGCGATGCTCGCGCACACTTCGGCTTGTCTTCCCTGATCGACGACGTCTTGTCGTTTCCGTCTTCTGTCTCCTTGGTTCTGTATGTTGCGGTATTCTTTATCGTTGTTGCCTGGTCGAGAAATATAGACCCACGAATTTGATCGCTGATTCTCAAATAGCTGAAAAACATTGCCATCGCAGTATAGCTGGTACCGCATCTTGGTCGGGAGCGCCAGCCGGCTCTGTCCCTGTGTTCCCTGCGAATGCGGGAAGGCGAACAGTCGACCGGTATTGTTAATCAAGCAGTCTCGGGAACGCTCAATCTTCTTGGGGATGTAGATGGCCACGGACAACCGCTCGTCGGGTTGGAAGACGATGAGGGTACGCTGAAACATTTCCAGATTCGTGACAACAGCGTCGTGAAAGGTAGCGAGGCGATCAACCGAAGAGTCATACGTTCTCTTCCACTTAATACCAGGGTAGTCTAAGTGAAAGTGTTGCAGCTCGCTTCTGTCAAGTATGTTGGAAGAGGATAAGGCATTTAGAACCAGGGCTGGTGCGCTAGACGACGTTGGTACGTGAGCGAGGACCCATGCCTTTTGTTCCGACGTAAGAATATTGAAGTCAAATAGATGCAGCAGGTTCTCGAACGATATCCTCTCTTTTAGACACCAGGTATGTGCCAACTTTACAAACTCAAACTCGGACATTGCGATGTCGTCCCGACTGAGCAGGAGTTGTATAGCATCGATATCGTACCCATCAAGATCCGCATGTTGTGAAAGCGTTAGGCTGTCTGTTCGCTCTTTTGCATCGTCGTGAAGAACATCGAGTACGAATGGCGGTGCATCTTGTGGAGGCTTCGGAGGAGAACACAGCCTGTCGGGGATTTCGATACGGTTGCCATCGACGCATTGCGAGAAGAGACGGTTCAGCTCCTGACACTGCGCGCACATGGGTCCTCTCACTCGGGCCCAATCGAGATACAGATTCTTGACCTGACCAAGGGAGGCGTTGGTGTACTTGGCGAAGTAGACGAGGCGATCGTCATCGGTGATGGGGCGGAACAATAGAGGCTCTCGGCCTCCTGGGTACAGAGCAGGAGTTGAAATCGTCGATGGTATCAGGTCTTGGTCCCAGCAGACAAAGACTACGCCGAATCAGTGTAACCGTATGATATGAGAATGATTCACAGGAAAGGTGCAAGACAACGGAGGCAAGAAATGATAAGAGGAGAAGGGATTTTTGTACTCACATTGATCGCCGTCAAGGTCACCTCCAGACATCAGATCCGCCGCCGGCCGCCTGCCTCGCGTCGAGAAGACAATACAGTCCACCAGATGCAATAACTCCGGGCGCTCAACGACCTTGAACTTCTGCCAGTCTCCAGGATGAAGACAAGGGTTTCTGATGACAGTAACCTCAGTGCCCTTGAGAGCATATGGTTGTCCATTCTCCTCCATCGTAACCTTGACTGCACACTCCCCCTCCTTCAGCACATCCCAAGCATCGCACACACCAAACAAGAGTCGTGACTTCTGCACAAAAATACGGCACCGTTGCTCATCCCTCTTATTCACCATCTTTCCGAGCTCGGCGTTGATTAGGCGGTGTATCTGAGGCTCCATCTTTTCGCTTCCGTCTAGGAGCACGCGCTCGGCTAGATCGGGTCGGTTGATGTAGCTCAAGAAGCGGAATGCGCTTCGGAAATCGGTTTTGGCGCTGCTGAGCAAGTGGAAGTGATGGTGCTGCTTACGGAGCAGCGTCTCGTGGGAGATTCCGAGGGCGTGGAGAAGGATGATGGTTTCGTCGTTGAGAAATCCGTAGGAGAAAGGCTGGCACGTCGAGAGGTTACTCACGCTGACCTGACGTTGGTGGTGAGTTGGATGAATTACCTTGGAGTAGTCAACCACGGCAAAAGAGTGGTTTTCGCCACCGCTAAACTTCTTCATCGATTTTCGGAACTTCAGCAAGGCCTTGTGCTTCGCCATACGAGGATCGACTGTGACCACGCCTTTGTATCCACGATATCGGATCTGGAAGACCGACGGCGTGTATCGATTGTTACGAAAGAGGATTCGGGTTCGCCGCGCCAACTCGCGTGCAAGACTGGGCGCAAGGAGCCCGCATCCATCAGTAAACACGTAATCGGCCGGTTCTACGTCAGCAATATCTTCGCACCGATCGGGAGAAATCGTCATGGCGGCCGTAGCTGACGAGAAGAGGAGGCCGATACGCTTGGCCTTCTTGCCCGCCGTCTTCATCTTGCTAAAGTCTCCCAGGGCCTCGACTCTTGTCGAGATCTCCTCTTTCGACGTAGCCATGAGAAAACACGACCGTGATTTGAGCTGGCTGTTGCTGTGGCCGTAGAAGTTGTAGTGCACATGGTTCAACGTGATGCCAGCTCGTAAGCATCTAATGCTGTAGTCTGAGACCTCTTTGCCGGTGCGGGGTTGGAGATCGGGTGCTGGTACTTGCTCTTTCGCTGCGGCGGCTCGGACGAGCGGGCGAAAGGCCCCGAGGGACAGAAGGATGAAGTGGTCAAGCGGATCGTTCTCAATGGCGCGGTTCGTGTTGCTGCGTTCAAACCCGAGGACCATCGAGTGCTTGCACTCCTTGAGGTCGGTGTGAAGACTGATGGCTTTGATCAAGCCGGCCTGCCTCAACATGGAGGGTGACGGGAGATTGGGCACGTCAAAGTCCCAAGCATTGTCGTCTATCCGCAAGGTTGGAAGTAACGTATGCTGGGAGGTCTTTGCCTTGCTTTGAATCGGCATCTTGGTTACTTCACGTTGGGTTGAGACTGGGCAGAGGAAGATGCAATGTCTTTGCTCGAATGGTAGGGAGCCACCTCAAGGAAGATGACATCACGATGATGCCAGAATTGTCAGAACAGAACAGCAGGTCTAGTATCTTGGCCTGGTCTCTTCAGATATAAAGACAAAGGTCAGACACAAGCAGCATCATCAATACACTCAAGATCATCCCAATATTATCTCCTCAGCTCTTTCGCCGTTGGAAGAGGGCTGCTCCTCTAGTGATTCTTCAATAGACAGCCATCATGACTCCAGATACCAATATTCCAAACATTTACATCATCGGACCACAGTCTACGGGCAAAACAACACTAGTCAACAAGCTACGAAGCGAGTTGGAGAACTGGCTCGCAGATACATCCATCATTAAACCGCAGATCGTCTCTGAGGTGGCCAGAACCGTGCTCACCCAGCACAAATTCACGGCCGAAGACGTCAAGTCGTCACCTGACCGATGCCTCGCTCTACAGAAGCTCATCTTGGAGGCCCAGGCATTAGCTGAGAAGGAGGCTCTACAAAGGTCCAGCTGGTTCATTTCCGACCGCTCTGGTGTTGATCCGTTAGTCTACGCAAGAAAATACGTTTCTGCCGACGCAGCGCTGGAGATGCAACGGCAGTCTGCTTGGATCGAAGTCAAGGCTAGGATGTCAGCCTCATTGACCGTGGTCTGTGAAGCGGGCACGCCTTGGCTGGCGGATGATGGGGTGCGGTTGATGCCTGACAACGAGGAGGCATGGATGCAGCTATTTCACGAATTTTGCCGACTGCTGGATGAGGTCGGTCTTCAGTACTTTGTGATGCCTCGAACCATGTTGGATCTCTCGGAAAGGGCGCAGTTTGTGCGTGCAAGATGGGTAGAAATAGGGAACTCTATGAAGCACGATTAAGTCGAATTGTTTACTGGTGGGAATTAAACTGGTGAATTCCTTGCTACAATAGACACCGTCTACAATTCAAGCTCTATCGATGCGCCTGGAGTGGCTATATAGAACTAGTACCGTAGTCTTTAGATACTCACATGTGTTTGACCTCTTAGAAACACTTTCTTATAAATGGGCATAAGTGAGCTTCATTAAGCAATTATCAACCCCGCTCTGGAATCGACAAAGACTTCAGTCCGTTATGCAGGCAAGGCGCCAGCTCCTAGACGACTGCTCGCAAGTAGAGACAGAGCTTAATGCATTAGATTGCAGAATGAAAGATTTATTTAACTCAAGTGACCGTGAGTCAAAATTTCTTTGTGTTTAATAGTTCTTATATATAGTGCGTGTGGGATTCTAAAGTCTCGAGTTGGATAACGCGTTAATACTGCACTATCTCCAAGTGTCACCAATCCTAAACAGACCACTAAACGCTTCGCAACCATAATCATATCGCCATATCGTGAACTTAATGACCAATGTTTTGCATTAACCCAGCCACAGGCAGTACGAATACCAGTCTGTCGACTCAGGAGATAATAGAGGTCACTCAGCTTCTAACAAACTTTTCGGGTGTAATCGCGGACACGCTGTTGTGATCTGGGCCCTACTTGCCGTCTGGCCTTACTACTCCGTACCACAGAGTGATCAATAATAATCCACAACACCAAGAGCTATCTGGCTATAATAACGACGGAATGGTCTCCCCTCCCGGATCCAATATCTCGTCAGGATGCACGTCTCGAGTAACACAAGACGGTCGCTATCGAGTATGCTCTAAGCGATCAGCACGGGGCGGGCCGGTTTGCCCTACCACGATTTCACTACGTAGTATACGTCTTCCTTCAAGACGATTGCGCCTCAACCTCCTCCACACCAGCCAGATCCAGTGAGTGACCCCTTACTTATGATTGCATATACTGTCTGTCTCAAATCACCGGCCTCGCAGATTCCGAGATATCATACCAGCGTGGAAAAGCAGTCGTGTCCTACTTGCCATAGTCAAGGCTAGTGTTCAAGACCCCACGGGCGGCACATGGGGTCTGATATCAAGCACTAGAAATACATATCACATCCGTCGGCAGTAGTGTCTCATAACACTAAAGCTCCCAGCCGCGGTCGATCTTAGCTCGGCACCCCCTTTTAAGATCCCAGCAAGCCAGGAGGAGAAATATCGCAAGATTGACCCGCACAAGTATGAGATTATTTAAAACCCACGAGACAGTCTCTCCTGATAAATATACTTAAAATGCACAACCTCTACCAGCACTCAAACCCGAGGAGAACTATAATTTCACACCTCACATAAGAAAGACGGTAAATAGTAAATTCTTATCTACTTATTATAGATTTTAAACCACATGTCTTAAAGGGCTCTCATAAGAACCTAATATTTAGTATACTTGATAATTATTAATTCCACGGGGGAATAAGAGATAACAAGATAAGTTTATGATTCTTATAATATGGTGTCGGATCTAGATCGAGCTAATGACGATTTAAAGTGCGAATTTCCTGCCCAGACTTGTTTCATCAAACATCCTGCTCTGGCCACTCTCGTAAAGAAGATAAGACTGCCATATCTGCTACTCCTAGGAAGCCTCCTCGCGTTGGAAATTGCCCATCCAAAGAACGACTGGCTAACATGCTGACGTTTTGTGTGTTAAGTAGGCGGCTTAGGTGCGAGACGGAGGTTCACAACGCTTCTGAATTGTAGTTTAGAATCTCATCACCAGTGGGTCTAGGGGAAGACAGAGCGATATTATAAGTATAAGGTGGCTTGAGAAGTGACGTCTTTAATAGCATTGCGCTGCAGAGATGGCACTCTCCTGGGCTGTTACTTGCGACTCTCGGTATAGGTGGGAGGGTATAGCGGCGAAATGCATCACCACCTTTCACTAATAGTGTTCCTTGACTCTGTAAATATTTCAAGAGTCTTCTTTAATGCGTCCTCCCTTACCGCAAAATGTTGGCATTGGCTATTAATAATTATCTACGCCCAAGTTCTCAGTGGGAGACATACTACACTAGTGGGCTGTTCTTTACATACCTATGGCGAGATGTATTATATCAGATCTCTCTTAAGATTATGTCTTACTGCCTTGCCTCTTTAAATACACCTGTCTGACCTGTCTGCCTCACCCGGCTTGATGATTGAATAGAGCATATAAAACTTTATATAGACTGAGCTGCGTGTCTTCCGAATCGTACATATATAACCATTCACCTGGTCGAGATGATCACCCTGCAATCCTGCTTTAGTATCTAGTCCTCCCTCCGTAAATTTTTATTAGGGTTAACTAGTAGATTCTACACGTTCGGTTGTCTCTACATAGACTACCCTATCCAGTATCATTCTTGACGCTGCGTTCCTGGATCTTGGAGCTATCTTGCTTTGCCCCGACTTGATATAGATTACAGTTGTCGTTGTACCAGCCAGACGTACACTCATGTCTCTCATCATATTAAATGGCGCTCGACCTATACACTATTCGCCAACCTCTTTGTTCCCTTGGCAAAAGTAGATTTCGTGCGGTATATAACCTGTCGTGGACGCTTCTCGCGACCTAGAGGTTACACGAGCTGAGATATGTGACTCGCTTGACGTCCTTAGAAATGGGGTTCTTGGGGGTTTCTCGTAGCGAAGAATGACGACTTCCGCATATATCAATCACACTAGCCAGGGCAGTCTTTTAGTCTGGGAGAAAAATAAATGTATTAGGGGGGTCGCCCATCCCTGTTATCGCCTATGCCTCTCGGCCATCCTTATACATCTCAGGATCTTGCAATGTTCTATTTTGCCTCAGCTTCATTATGTCCTCAAGCCCTGGTATGGGCGTCATTACCGAGAGCAAGTAAAACAATTGAGAACAGCCTCTGGAATAAGCACCAGACCTAGGCGGACTTTAGTCACGATTTTGCAGGTATCTTCCGGACCAGGCTGACACTAATGCTAGGAACGCTCCGATCAGAATGCATGGGTTTGGCCTGCACTTGACTATAACTGTCCGAGAAATTCATACATATGCCGCAGGAGAAAGACGTCCTTGATTAAGAAATATGACCATTTTAGTCGTCGAGTGTACCTACATGAACTATATGGGTACTGACCAGGCAGTAGGAGGATTCACTGAATATTAATCTCATAAAGCCCTGCTGAATCAGCCAAATCAATTAATAAACTGCTCAATTGAAGACTGATAGTGTGTTCTAATAGCGAATTCAACTTCAAGGGAAGGTTTATACCGATGATCTCACCGGTCCAGAGCGGCTGGCTGCTGGGGAACTGTCCACTTGAGAGTTTTTTTATTCCAGGCCATTCTTCCTTTTTGGCGTTTCTCTGGTTGTTATCAAGTCTGAATCGAATATCTGTGGTTATATTCCAAGGCGTCTAGGACTCCAGACAGCTGCCTCGAGTCCTGGGTGTCTCACCCATGGATAAAGCCTCTACCCAATATCCATGGAGAATCGAAGAATGAGCGGTAACGCTTAAGATGTAGTTTGCATATATCGAGTCTTCGATTTCAATGCTCTCCATGGAAACTTTGTCCTCGTCACTTGCCTGTAGTGCTGCCTCCATGGAGTCCATGCCTCTTGCGTCATTCGAGGCTGCCGAAGTATCACTGCAAAGTGTTACCAGTATGGAGAATTTAAAAGAGCTAAGGGACTCAAAAACACCAGAACAGGATCTCCTGTGAAAGTCCTCTTTTATCTCAAAGAACTGTAGCTATACATTCTCTATCTCAAAGCTACCTAGTCAAGCTGATCTAGCCCCTTGCGAGGTTTTAAAGATGTAGAGGCTGTAGGACTCCTCCCGGTAATGGTTGTTCAGATAATAACAAAACTTGGCACAAACTACATCAGGCACGGCTCAGCTGGTGCACCGTTACAGCATTGACTGGCCACACTAGCTATGCCATTGACACTTGCGGCGACAACCACAAATCACATCCCCTCAGCCTTGGCATTAAGCCCCGGTTAAAAAGACGTAGACGGCCCGCCGTAACTCTGACCCGAAATAATAAATTCCATTTTGTTGTCCGGCCTAAGGCTCTACTAGCTATGACTTCTATAAAGAGAGGTTTATGAAGATGAACGAATGAATGCTACTAAATAATTAACTGACTAGATATACAGGCTGGGGCTTGCGAGAATGCAATGAACCAGTTCCAGCTTTCGTCCATATATCCGTGGTGCATCCTCTAGTGACGTAATTAGCATATGACATTATCTCTACTAAGGGCAACCTTGGAACGAAACACGCAGAGATTTCATAATCCAGAGTCACCTTTATACTCTACCTTTTTGCTCTCCATAGAGACAGTACTAAAGACAGACCATGCCCTGACAGTTTCCCTAGGGGTCTTCTGAAATGCGTAATAAACACTGAAATGGGCTTAAATGGCAATACGAGTTGATGGCGACGTGGCTATATCTCCGCTTTCAGGTCGAGTTTATCAGGTGGTTGCAAGCCGCATTCGTCCACGTCAACATTGGCTGAATTGCTTACATCATGCCCGTTCAGTTACTATACAGTTGTTCACTGCGTTTTGTCATCATTCATCAATAAAATTGAGCACAAATGCACGGAGGGTGATCATTTGCTCGGGGGAAAATCCTTGATCGGGCTCTAGAATGAACTTGTGAGTCAAGATGTTCGGGAGAGAGGGTTTGCGTCAGTACACTCCTGGTTTCAGTAATACAGTGCCCTTCTAAGTCAGCGTATCGACGTGAACACATTCCCGTCAATCATTATATAGGGTTGGGGTTGGGGTTAGGGTTACCAGCCATTGGCGGTTGACGATGAGCTTATGAGACGCCGCCTATTCCATAGAAAAGAGAAACCTAAACGGCGGCCTGTCACAATTAAGAAGCCATTAAGCGTGGGCTTATTAGACCACTAGGCTTGTGCCATGGATATCCCTTTAGGTAATAGGATGACCGGGATGCAGAGCCATTATGCACTATTCCATCCACGCAAATATTATATAAGTGAACAAAGGTTAGTCCCAGTGTTATCTTTAATGGCAAAAAGTTAGACTAAACCCTGCTTAATAGTAAATAGTAGATTCTTGTGCAGTTATAATCATTAGAATTCACCCATGACGTCTGAGATGTCGGGTAAAGCAGCCCCTTCGCAAGGTAAATAAGTTGCAAAACTTGGCTTTGCAATAAAGCCATAGGCTTACGACCTCGATACTAGTAAATAAAACAGCCTTGGCGTCTATTCGCAGCAGGGCCTTATAGCATGTATAACTAACCCCCCTATAGCCAACATTGCGCAAAGCCTTAACAACATGGATCATCTTGGATTCTTCCTCAAAAGAATAGAATTTGCTTTTGTTGCCGTCGTTACTTTGAAGCTGGTATAACAGAGTTCAAAATATTACCTGGCGAGTCTGGGTGTAGAGTTGAAACTCGAAGTGGACAACGTTCTTAAGTGGGTTATCTTGCCAATCACAAATTATCCAACTCCAACAGTCTGACATACCCAAACAGCATGTTGTAGTATTTAATATAGTGGATGATGATGAAATATACTAGAAGCTTTCTTGTATGCGCTGTCATAGTGGTGGGCAGAGGAGTCGGTCTGGTAGGAGTGGGATATAGTGTTGTTTAAACTGCTACATTTCGTCGCAGATGGCGCCCAAGACTCAGCCACGACATATTAATATAGGGCCATAGAAACATCCCTCAGGCCTGTTTAACTACCGATAGAAGCCGTATATGCGGCGCTGAATCAGTTTGAGAACCTGCTTATCTTTGGACTCCCGGGCTTCTTGCGGGTAGGAAGGGGCGGTGTGTATATCTGGCGTTTTCGTCATCTTTTACTTCTCTGACGATCCTTTAGGTATAACACGGTTGGGAGGGATATCAGATGACGTATCTAACGCGATTTGCTTTGAGACGTCATAGTCAAAGCTCGAAGGCAAGCATTTCAGTACTCATTCAGAGTGGAAGCGGGTTGCACGAAGCCAGTAGACGCCACATAACAGAGGCATATACGCCCAACTTTGGCAGAGTTCTTGTAACTAAATAGAGCAAATACGATAACATTTGGTTTGCTACTGCTTCGTCCATGGAGTTGCGCCAGGGATCAATGTTAGTTTGAGATGTCTAGCCAAGAGGTACGTACCGGAGAATGCTGCAGGCCCTCCAACCAATCGGGATACAAACCGATGTCTCCACCTTTTTGCCCGTGGTTGACGGAGAAGAGTGGAGACACTCCCGGACGCCGGGACCGGCAATCCGATGTATGTCTTCTTTAGGGGTGAGAACGTCAACGCCCAAGAGGTCGTACCTTCTATAAGTAACCAACTGGTTACACCACAGAGATATTGCCAATAGCTTAATAAGATTCTCTACCAGCTACAAGATGCCGGGAGCGACGAGTACAGAGAAAAATAACCTAGTGCAGAACTGCAGTTTGCGAAACGAGACGTGATAGATATGGTGGCTCTTGGAAGCTGGTCGAGTTGGAATTGTGCTTGAAACACGCCGCCCAGACCTTTGTTAAATAGAGCATCGAGCATGTATATATTGTAGAGCTGTTCGCAGCGAGGGGAGACAAACGCTGGTCAACTCTGCATAGTTAAGGTATGCGAAAGTCACGATGACCCTTCGATGGTTAATAGTTCTCCGAGCGGTTTGTGCTACCAACATTAAATGAAGAGGCTCTAATGTATCTCTTCAGTAATGTTACACCTCGTCGTGCAGGATCCGCCCACAAGCCGCAACAGCAACTGTTGCTATGTAGGTTTTGTTCCCTGCAACTGCGGCGCGAGGAATACAAGCCTTGTCAAAATGTGGCCGTTAATGGCTGTGGCGAGACATCCAAACCTTGTGATTCATCTAGCGGCACTGGCAGGGAGGCTCAGTGCGAATGTGTCCTTAGAATCAGCGGCTATTAATTCCACTGCTAGTAAACTGGTTGCTTACTGCAATAGAAACAATAAGAAATATATAGATAATGCTACGGTTAAATAATTAACTATTGTGCAGTATGACGTGTTTATAGCAGAATAGAATACGAGAAGTAGGTAAACAAATAGATATTATTTAGCTTATCTAACAAGCCACCCGTGAACTAGCCAACATTAGAGATTTGCCACATTTAACCTACAGGGAAACATTATCAGCCATTATCTTTTATCTCAACACATTACCTCCGGTTTAAATACTTCCTACACCCCACATCTGGTAGCTTCTGTTAGTATAGACCACCAAAAGCATTCATTACCAGGACTCGCCCTTAATCGTCCGACAAGCGACTCCTCTCTTAGTGATACATCTCTCCATGAAGTAAGTCCCCTGTCTACAGAGTGAGTAAGCTCTCCCTGCTATATTTCTTCATAGAGCCACCCGTCCATAATATATCTTTCCAAGTAACTCAGATAGTATCTTTTAAGTATTTAACATCAGTAGTCAATTTCTTTCTCTCTCTAGGGCCTCATCTCAATACTGGTCGTCTACATAACTCCGACTCCACGTTCTGCGTGCTAATATCGTCAGCAGCGGCTCGATAATACTCCCCCTACCTCTTTTTACTTATACATCAATCAACCCACTGGCATCAAACCTTTATGCGCATGCAATATCTTCTGCAGGCCAATACCCTTATTCCTTCCTCCTAAATGACTTTACGGTCAATCTGTTACTGTAGACGCCCCGCCTGTCTTCGCGGCCTTCTCGATTGTCCAATTAATATCCCCGCCCCTTGAAAACTCCTAAATAGAACTTGGCTTTACTGTCGGCCTAGAGAATAGATGAGTTGTGAACTTCTATGATAAGGTGAAGTGTGTGTTACTAATCAAGGAGCCCATCTCCGCCTCGAATATATCAAGAACGTGCTTGCCTAGACCAGCCCACTTGAACTCGGCAGGGAATAAGAGGGTCTCATAAACAATACGCTTAATGAGGTCATTAAGTTTTAGGGCCTGTCTAGATCGCCCTGGCGTATTATCCCGAGCAGATTGTCTGCCTTATTAAAACCCTTCCGCGAATAGAATGCAAGTGAGAATAGTATCTTAAGTTCATTGTCAGTCCGCTCGCTCTATATTTATTGCAATAAGGTAAGAATACCTACTCTTGGCAATTTTGTAAAGCCACAGCTAACATACCATTAACCACTTGGGAGAAGACACTTGACGGATTCTTCTGGCAACGACTGCATTCGACTGTTTCTTACCTGCCCTCTCCTCCGTACCAGGTTCAGTCACGGCGGACCGTTTTGCCGTAGCACGAAGTTGGGTCTGTTGAGACCTGGGCTCTGGCACCTCTGGTAGGTACAACAGCGATCGGGAGAGAAACCCCCCTCCTGTGCCATCTTCAGGGTCTTCGTCCGTACCTTGAGGATCTTTGCTTGGACTGTTCACTTCGATTCCTTTTCGCCAATGCTGTTAGCTGTTTAGTCGAGGGTCTACGGGAGCTAAACCCCCTGCGTGCCGGTAAAGGGGTGATATGCCTGCTCGAGTTTGTCAAATCTCTCACGAGGAGTTTCGGCGTGGTCTTGGATGACAGGGTGGCAGCTGGCGTGATATATATAGATTGAATCTGAAAATTAGACAAGACTCACCCCACTAATCTTTCGTCTTTCCTTCTGCTCCTGCCTCGAGTAGATCATCTAAGAGGCAACCTATTTCTCGCTAGCCGAGTCGCATGAGTATGTGGAGAGGAGTTTTAAAGGAGTGGTTTAAACCATTAATGTTAGCCCCATGTGAAAGCAATATCTTCAGCATCTTTAGCTTATCATCCCTATTGGAAGATCTATTCCGACTCATCCAGACTGTGTCAATCAACATGTGCAGCGCTGTAAAATCCAACCTATCGGGGATGTTGATGCATTGAGTAGGGGCCATGGAAGGGCATTTGAGTGTCTCTTCTGCTAAATTAAATGATCTAGCTTCAATGGCTGTGAGAAGAGGTGTTTATTTTAAGCAATGGACGGAGAAGGTGACGTCTATCTGGCAGTTCTGTAAGAGATACTTAGTATTTTCCTTGTGGCCCTAATGGATGGCAATGTGCAAGATGGAATAATTACCCTCCCAAAACTGATCCAGTTGAGCTGCTCTTCAGTCTTATAAAGTTGCGTGTTGGCCAAACAATTCCGGATTTCTTCCTTATCTGCTCCCGAACCTGGGGAGCTGATTAGAAATCAGCAGCTGATGGACCTGTGGATAAGGCGCTTTCTCCACGACCTGATTCGATATCATCAACTAGACGTGGAGTCGTGAGGCCTTCTGTGGAATATGCTTCTTGAGAGGCTGTTCTAGTTGGTGGCGACATTGACTGGTTAGACGCGGTGGGCGACACTTGAGAGTCGCTTTGATATCCCCGTCATTAGCGAAAAGGGCAGCTGGCGGGTGGTGGGCTGAGACATTGCCGGCGTTGGCGAGGCTGGGTGTGCCGTAGATGTATGAGCAGGAAATGTATCCGAGGGTCGACGGGCAGAAGACAATGTGTGAGGTTTAGAGGTGGTATCTTATAATAAGGGAGGCCTCTGACTGTAAACTGGATAACCGAACGCGAAAGAGCGTCAGGACGATAGTTGGATTTGGGCTAGATTTAGGTCTTTGTTGGTCCCCAAGCTTGATGTGCGGCAAGGGGAGTCACATTAATCAAGGCATATCTGGTTGAGACGCATTAGGTGGATCAGCGACCAGGTCAGCGATAATGACAGGACGGTAACCGTCTATTCTCCGGTGCTTGATAATAGGAATTAGTTTAGACATATGTAGTTATTAAATGACTAGCGCTGGGGAGAAACAAGAGATTGCCGTGGCATAGTGACCTTTTGAGAGTAGACAAGCTTCCTAAAGCTGGTTGCGAGACGAGAATTGCGGGATAGAGATGGTTGATGATTAAAGGCATATTGGATGAGTGGTATTAATAACAAAGAGATGAAACGACAAGCGGCAGAGAGAACGAGCAACGTGTCTAGGTGAAGGGAGGAGTCACTGCAGAAGAGGAGAGTCACTGTATAGAGATAGTCTATAGAGAGGGGTGTTGATTCATAGAGATGGTCCATAGAGATAGTCCATGGAAACAGGTGTCACTCCATGGAGACAACGACACGATATCCTGTCTCGGCTCAACTCTTAAAGCCCGAGCGCATGCACCTACTATTCACATCATTATATCCTCAGCGCGCGTTAAGCCTCAGCCTACTATAAATCGAGGACTTTTTATAAACCATGCTTCGCGAGGGGAGTATATTAGAGCATCTTAAGTATACACAAACATGCTTCTTAGTGATGCCCTGCGATGCTCTTTGCAGCAAGTTTGGCAATTATCCCCTCGTCCCAGTGCTCAATTACAACTTTTATCAAGTGCGGTGCGAATAGATCGTAAACAGCCACTCTACGAGCAGTCAAAATCATGTCGCGTAGTATTACTAATGTCTTAGCTATCAGCTATAAAGCTACTAATACTTGACAAGCCCTGCGTAACCCTTAACTCCGGGTGCCTTTAGCACGACCTGAGAAGCATCACCACAGATGCCTTGGAGCCTGTGGGGTTAACAATGGTGTATCCTCCGTCGTCATCAAAGGGCCACTGACCACTGGACGCCAGACGATAATAACCAGCCAGACCTCATATATATTGCGCTCGTCCTTCCACCCCATTATAGGTATTTCCACAACAGCAAACCCTTTCTTGTTCCTTTTGGGCTGCCTAGAGAACGAAAATACTTAAGGTTAACGATGCTCGAGAAACCCACATGCTACACAGTATATTATATCTCCAACACCTTTGGACACGTGTTTCCAGAAGACCCCCCTCGCTACAGTGTCTTGCTCAGTCGAGGCTATACCTTGCGCAATTCCCTCATATTCTATTTACAGTACTATGTTGACTGACCTTTGCTCTCTCAAAGGCAAGGTGCTTCCACTATGGCAAAGAACGCAATTATCATAACCTGACAAGGGAACCATAAAGGCATCCAACACTAATGAATAACACCCGGCTACTATCTTAGCCGCCAGCATTAGGGAGCAACGAGTCTTACAAGTATGCCCGTTTGAAGTCTAGGTCTTTCGAGCGAGTGTTATCCAAGCTGCTTTTCGCCAAAGTCCAATCTCGTGTTCATGAATTTAGCAGGGCCTGACTTACTGCCGCTTTCGTCACCTTCATCTTCGACCACCATGATCTCGCTATCGTAAAAGTCACCACCAAGCTGTAGAGCATCGAGCGTCAAAGCTAGGCAAGGCAGTACCTTATGTGACAAGCACTCACTTGGAGGCTACCCGAGAGCACTCAGAATGCCTTGCAAAAGTCGGCCCCAGAAGAATAGGACCTAAATCGAGGTTCTATATTGAGGCAAAAACTGGGCTTAGACTGGGCTGCATGAAGCAGTATAATACTTATTCAGACAGGCCCTTACATCCGCCAAGCTATTAACCAATACTGACACAGTCGCATGCAGCTCCGCTCGTCTAAACGCGACATTCCACATCACCACAGCGCCAACCGACGACAATAGATATCGATAATACAGCATCGGACCGGACGGACCCTGTTGAAACACAAACCCCCTGTTAGGAGGTACTAGATTACTTCGAGAAGAGTCATGCAGTTAGCGATAACCCTGTCTAGAAGACTGGCAGTTCCCCCGCTAGGTCGGAATTACCGCTGAATATTACTATAAAATGTTAGCAAATATTAGAGCCCACGATGAGGTTAAAGTCAGAGGAGACGAGAATGTTCGACATATACTAAACAAAACATTATTATTATAGAGAATCTATTTGTACTCGGATGATAAAAAGGGGCTAGAAGAAGGAACCTTGCCGTCTGTGCTGCCAGGCTGACTATGTATCTGGTGCCATAGCATAGCCTCCAGAGCATGTTGCCTATAGCCCTTCCAAGAAGAATTTGTCTCGGATTAGCTATTATCTGGCAGTAGTTCTACATTGCCCACCTGCTTATAGATGGCCTTCGCTTGATGACATATAACAAAGATCTAGGTATAGTAGATAGATACGTCGTCTGCGGAAGTCGTGATTAAGGGCTTGGTTGTTTTAGTCTCTCTTCTTTTGCATTAATACAATTAAACGTTGAAGTCTCAAGCTGTCCCGTAAGTGTTGACTTTGGGCTTGACCTTTAAACCCATGTTTTGCCACTCTTGTGTCCATCTTTGCCGTTGCTATAACTAGATACTAACATTGGGTCCAGGAAACTAGATAAGAAACCGAGTTTGGCAAGCGTCTAACAAAACGTGAAGGTAATAAATGTACAGAGCATTAGGTAAGAGCCGCGCCGTCTGAGAAGTAAGCAAGAACGAGGCATAAACCATAGCTATCGAATGTAAGACGACACTACGATCGACCAGTCCGAGGTAGCAAATACCTGGTCAAGATAGAAAGGCAACTCGAAAACCCTGAGACCTAGTAGGCGGTAGATGTACGGTCTCTGCGTGCAAGATATACACTATATAAACTACCCTTTACTCTCCTAAAGACAAGGTACTTCCATGATAACAAAGAAGACAATTTTTCCAGCAGCAAGCTAAATAATACATGCCTCTGGCTAATTGAGAGGTAGATGCGATGGCGGCGGCGGCCGTATCTACTAGATCGTGATATATATCTCCTCGAAGACTACTAAGCAGCTCGTCGATCAGCATAGGGCTGTAGCATCAAGATAACACTAGGGACTCATTGCTGATTCTATACTCTACCAGGGGATTAGCACTAGATAGGCCCAGAGCTCTCGTCTATGCCACGTTGAATACATAGAATGTCGCAAGGGGGCTCCATGACGGGTGATAGCTATAGGCCGGTGTGGGAGCTTGCTGAACCCAAGCTGTGCTTGCCATGGTGTTGACGGTTGATAGGTTCAGAAAGGACTGTGCTGAGACTGTTTGTTATTCCGTCTTGTTACCATACGAACCGCAACGACCACCCTCCTATTCTAGGTTCGCAATGAGACTAGCCTAGCGTCCAAGTTAATTTCCGATGGCCAGTCACCCAGTCATGAGGATGAAGATCGTCGCCATCCCTGGCATGCTCGAGCCAATAGTATACCATCAATACATAGTCATTCTGCGCAAAGCCCCGCATGTTCTCAGCGGTGTAGTGGGCGTCGTAGAACGGCAAAGCTGCCATGCCGCAAAAAGGGGTAAATAGGGTCGGAGGGAATGTTGAGCGGGAATCAACAGATGGTATTGACGCGGATAGGGGGATACTCAGCGGTTAAAAGTTCCATGTAATACGTAAAGATTGAGTTATAGAATTGGGAGAGTATAGAGGTTAAGAAAGATATAGGAGAAGGACGGGTGAGTGGTTGATGTTTTCGACCGCGCCTAATCAGTCATGCTTGTTGGGAAAAAGGCAGAGAGTGCATGTTACTGTTTGTTTGTCATGTAAATATGATGGACATTTCATTGACTCTTTCAGATAACCGTCCCTTCTGACATGACATGATGAAGACACAGTGAAGAAGGAAGACTTGTATATCCCTGAGGAAGTGTCGGCGCAGGGTATTAAAACCTCTTTGTAAAGCAGCCGAGATGGAAAGTAAGTAGATATATTCCAAGAGAAACGGATCGGATCGGTCTAGAGTGAAGCATTATGTAAAGGGGAGACAGCCAAGGTAGTTAACTATGTAAATCTATCCTATTCGCCATGGGCGGATTGATCTCCAACAAGCGCCACCACAGCAACAACGTGCCAATAGCTCGACCACCAGCTCTCCCTCATGGAAAGCCTCGAGTACATTTTCCAAAGCATCCATCCTCCTTATAGTCGCAAACTCAACGCCGACGCACGCACTAAGATGGAGCACTAATTCAAGCGCTTCGACCACGAGCCCCTTCGGGGCCTCATTATCCTACGCATGCCCTCACCAACGCATGACTTCTATGCCACCCTCTTCACTGACGCTATACTTGACCAACTCAAGAACATTCGGCGTCAAGACGGCGCAGCTGCTGACTTTGCCTCGCACATCTCCCCCGGTGGCTCGTCACGTATCTTTCTCACCGACGACGACAAGGACGACGGAGGGGACACAGACTACCATGATGGACGACGGCTCGAGACACGTCGACAGCCAGATTGTCAGTTCCAAAGGGACATCCTTTCCTAGCGTGGTGGTCGAAGTGGCTAACTCACAGGATGAGAAGGCGACGCATCAAAAAACGGAAAAAGCGCAGACTATCCTCGAGTTCGCTTGAAGAGCTTGGGTCGGAAGACGCGGCGCGATTCTTGCATGACGAGAAGACGGCCATAGTAAAGGCCGAGGCATATACTCGCCGCGATACCCTCGGGGATAAGGGTCAAGGCAGAGCCTGGAATACCAACTCTTCAGTCGTGTCATAAAGTATACAAGAGAATTTGGGATCCGAGCAGCTTACATCTCAAACAGTCGTCATTCGAGGCACTCGAGAGCCAGGTCAAACAGCGCATAAAAACCGCCCTAATACTTGTCGTCATTGTATAGGATCAGTCCGATCTAACCAACAACTGCGGCGTAGTCGTTCCAATATTCATCACCACATGGCTATCTCCAACGTCCCTGGCGGCCATCATCATCTCGCTCCAACCATAGGCGTCTGTCTGCTTCTCTGGCGGCAGCATGGCTGCTTGCCTTCCTGCGGCATTATATAGGGTCTATATCGGATCGAGGCCCTCAGGAACGGAGTAGTGTCTGTCCCAGCCCGGGGGAAGCCAGTCGGTGGTGTTACGAACATGCTGGACACTTCAGACGAAAAGATGGCGGTTAGCGTGTTCCTCAAGCGTCTCTATCTTAATAAGAATGCCCTTCTTTGAGAGAATGCCGGTTATAAAGATCTTAAGGTATATATAGAATTATGCCATAATGACGGTCCAGTAACTAAAGGGCTGGTAAAAGTTGCCTAGCTTCCGGGCTGATTCCTCGGATCCTTAATGCACCTCCAGGCTGGTGTCTATCTGCTAGCGAGCAGCGTGGGCCCAGAGGATCCTCTTCTCGGCCGCTGGCTACTTGAGCTTCTGAAGTTATGTCCTGTATTGTTTCGAACTCCTCTCCGAGGTAGCCATGTCAGGATTAATTTGACTCGCATCAGTCAGATCTTTAACCATGTTTGCTAAGAAAGACTTAATTGCCTAATCATTGTCAAGGACCGGCTGTCATCTGCCCCCAAGCCCTGGCTAGATCGATAGAGAACAAAGAGTATCAACTATCAAGGCTGCTAAAGTCACTAGGTGCGAGGTCTGTCTGCGCGGTAAAAGGGGCTAGATATATCAACTCAACCCGATTCTAAGTAGGATTATAACAGTCTCTAAATAAGGTCTATACCTTAGCCCTGGCATATGAAAGACAGGTCTACTGCAGCAACTACAGACGCCTATCGCTCTGGCCTACCATTATTTTCCTTATTTCTCTTGACCTCCTACCCAAACGAGCTAAGCCTCGAGATAGCACTTGTATTGCTTGGCAAGAACCAGACCTGCCTGAGGTGTATCTTCGGGGAAGATGCCTTGTTATATACCTCTCGGATGGGGTTAATGTGGGCCTGGTGGTCAGGCAACTCCTCCATGTAAATACGTGTCGTTGATTTCCTTTGTGTCAGTTCGAGTCATGATGGTCACCCAAGCCTCCAGAGTAACAATAAACTGCGATGATGCCGCTCCATTTGACTTTTCCGCTCTGTCCCTCTTGTCCGCCAGCCTCCTCCATCTTCTCGTCCTCGTTCGCTGGGTTGGAATAATAGATCCGCACTGGAGGGCAAGCTTCTTCCCGGTAGACTCGCAGATACCGTCATAGGGAAGTAACGAATAAAGTTGGAAGCTGTGAGACCTCGTGGGTGAAGGAATGCACTATGTTAATTGACCTTTACTCTCTCAAAGGCAAGGTGCTTCCACAACAAAAAAGAACACAATTTGAAGGAATGCACGTCTGGGCCAGGGCCAACCTTGAGATGCCAATGTCTAACCTGGCGGCGAGCCTCGAGCGTCTCTCTCCAGTCTAGTAGCGCCGGGATCAGCTACTAATGAAAATAATGCTCCATATGGCAATCCCGGTGTGTCTATCTTTGGTTGTCGCACGACGGGGAGCCGAGTGAGTATTTGCAGACGAAGTCGGGCTTATTTAACGACCCAGTAAAGGTGGCGGCGCTATAGCCCGTTGAAGAAGAACGCTGAACGATTATGGTTACCTGGTAACCCGCTATATCGCAGCGCCTCTAGTTGCTGTAGCACACTCTGGGTTACTACGAGAACTTGTCGGGGGCCGTCTTTGCAATGTCGTCAAGGGTCTTCCTTTTCTTTTTTTTAAGTCTCCTAAGAGGGCTACAATAGCAGGTTGGACTCCAGGATGCGTCTCTTCCGCAATAAACCCATTTGTGCTGCCAACTCTCACATCTACCGCCGAATAAGTCAAAACCAAGGTATGTAGTCTAAGATCCTGTTAAGCGACCCCTTCTGATCAACCGACTCTCCTCGAGTTATGCGTCACTCGAAATGTTGTCGACAAACCACTACGGGTTTCAGGGAGAGACACAAGACCATGTATCTAGCCACGACCAGTGATAAAACCCTCCGGTCTGCCCTCTATAAATGCAATCTAAAATACAACTAGACCTCGAAGACCCATGTTAATACTCATACTGCTCCTCCCTACCCTTGACACTTTGGAAACTCTTCCCGGCCGATATTACCACAACTACTATGATCCCCCAGCCAAAATCGGCGTGTACTGTTATCTTGAGCACAGATAGGCTCGCGAAGGACCTCAAAACCAGAAGCTAGACGAAGCTCGGCCCCAGACGTGGGCGGTCTCTATACCGCAGCTCAGACTACCACCTATATATCCTTCTTCGATATCAATCATACCACAACTACAATTAACCATCGAAACTCATGGGGCACCATCTGGGGCATCGGTGGTATGCCGAGTTGATTGTGGGTATGGTGGTCTTCTCAAAGCTTGACTTGCGGTACAGAAGGCGAAGCCGGGGATAGACACTTCTCTTTGGAACGATGGCGACGATAGAGAGACAGAGGGTACCGAGAAATTATATACGTGCGTGGTAGTACTCTTAAGGAGTTCAGAACGACGGTTAAACCCAGCCACCAAGACTTCGGCATGACAACCGTAAGTATAAGAGCAAGACCAAGACCCGAGACGCTTAACGTATTAATAGACGGCATGATGGCACGTGGCAAAGGTCGCGGAGAAGTTTGGAATAATATAGTTGCTGTTCAAAACGTAACCCAGGGGCGCGGCGAAGAAAAGGAACACCAAGGGCAAAGAATACGAGGTCGGTCCGTGAGGGTCGTCGGTGAGGAAAGTGAGTAATAGTAACCGGTGATGCTGAGAGGATCAAACAGCTTGAGGACGACTCTCACGACATTGCTGTCGAGCGACTGGGCAAGAAGAGCTTTGAAACAGGCCACGACAGGGATTACTGCATTCAGCAAGATACGCAACAAACCGCTGCGGGAGCACAATAGGCACATCCCCAAGTCGTCCTGGCACATAGAACACGTTGCGGACTGTCGTAAAATCATCACCTGGATAGGCATAAACTGCTCTTTGTTATGTCGCATGATACGCATGTTTACCTTGATCCCTCATGGCCGATTCGATCACTAGCATCTTTACGGCTGAATGTGATCTGGGCACGCTTCACCTTGGCCCACAGCTTTATTACGACTAAGTCAGAGTGTTCTATCAGCTTTGTGCCACTCTCACGATTCTCACCAAGCTTTTCCACTATTCTCCTCTCTAACGTCCGGAACTCGGTGAACTTGACTTGATTTATACCTTTGGTGCACGAGCTTGGTGCATGCCTTGGGACGCACGGCGTTCAAGGAGATGCGGTAGGCTGAATTGTAGGACGCTTCGTGGCCAAACTCTTTCGCAATAGACTATTTCTAGTGCCGCTAATTGGAAGCTCGACCCTGATTACGCGGGACTCGGAGCATTCGGGAATAAGAAAGACAATCCACGATTGAAACCGTGTAAGTGCTTATAGCCGCATGCGCTTCTAAGTGGGAAGTGTAGGTTACTGTTTTAGCCTAGTGACCCCGATGGTTACTAGATTAGACTACCTCGCCTGCCGGAGTTGAGTCTTGTTGTGTAGTTTCTATAGGCTCCTCTCTGTCACTGTTCTTCGAGTGGGTGGCATTGAGGTGGCTAGTTGCTGTCAGATATGCTCCCTCTGAAACTGACGACGCTCTCTGGCGTTGACCATTATTTATACTGGATCGCCCGTAATGAGAGCCGCCGCGATAGTGACGATAAAGATCCTACAGTTATAGGAGGTATTACCGCGGGTATAGTGCTTTATGTAATCAGTACTGTGGTTATAGGATTATTAGGTTACTTACTTTATCTACTACTTTTAGTAATTTAGGTTCTTTTAAGATAGTATTACTATAGTCCTTAATCTAAGTAGTAAGCTATCTCCTTATTATCCCGAGTCTCAACTGGCTGCGCTAGGTACCTGGATTGTAGACGTGGGTGATTCTAGTGCGGCAATCAAGGCGTATAACGACAAAGTGGTGTCTATATAGGAACGGGCTAGAATAAAATTCTGATATTACAATATGGCCCCGAATCTAATACTAGGAGAGGAGAGGTGCGGTTACTGCTATGGTCGTAGCATTCGAGATGCCACCACTCATCACTTATGGGCAGGCGAAGGCAGTTAGTACAGTTGGTATTGGTGAGCCACTTGGTATTGCGGTACGAGAGGGCCGGCGATTCTTGCAGACTTGAGACTCGGTGGAGGGTAAAAGACCGCTGCTCGCGCGAGTTGGCAGCGAGGGTGCTAGGAAAAGCGGTCTCGGACTGGGTAATATTACTATGCTTTCTGAATGCTCCCTATAATGGGTTCGCCAGTTTGGCGTTCTGATTCTTATCTAGGTCGGAGGATCTATTATACCGGCGTTGGAGCAATATGTCTCTGTGAGGATATCGACTAGGTGAGGTCGCGTCTTGTGCATCTTAGAGAGAGGTGCCGTAGTGTTCGCGGGGCGTCTAAGGACAGCTTGACCGCGGTTTCGCTAATAATAGTTCCGCCAAATCATGGTCCGATGAGCTCGCGAGTTAGGCCTCGCTCAGCACTCTCACTCTAAACTTTGGCTGCGACATGGGGTATAATGCCTTCGCCTGATGCGTCCGCAAGGCCTCACAGATCTTGCCGTCCTTGCGCCAGATGATGCTCAGAGGAGCTTGGGTATAGACTAGCAGGGCAGTTGCAACCTTTATGTGCTGGATGATGGGGCGACTTTCCAGCTTGCCCGGCCCTAAAGCTTCGGGAAACTATTTGCTATGTTTACACTTGTCCTCTGGGAACTTTTGGTTCTTGATGAAACCCTTTGTCTGCGAGCCGGAAGTTATCATGGGGGGTAACTCGGGCTTTGCTGAAAGTGAGATGTCGCAAGGGCGTCCAGATGTTGAGGTGTCTTGACGATGATGGCAGATGAGATAGCGGAGCAGAGACGATCAAGAACAGAGCAGTAGAATCGCGATCGTTGCAAGGATGGCCGGCCCCTGGGTGTTGTGACTAAGGCCAGTCGTCCATCAAGGGTTGGATCTGAGTGGAAACAGACGGGGATGGCCATGACTCGGTTGCCAAGTCAGTAGAGCCCTCAAGTCGGATAAGTAATACATTGGGGACGGAGGCGAGAAGTATATTACCGGTGTGATATCCGTGAGAAAGTCTTTCATATATAGAGGGCGTGATCGCGAGACGCGGATGGCTTATTGAGATATGCAGAGGGAGCCAGCAGCATGAAGCTGCGCCAGAGGGTGTCGTACTGGAGTCCTGAACAAAGAGAAGGGATATGTAATGAGAACCATAGTGGAGAAGGATAAAGAAGTACAGGCCCAAGTACAGAGAGAAGAGTGCTATGGCCATGGCCAGATGCTGTGTTCTCTAGGGCGAGATCAGATGCCGTTGGATCGACCACATTTGAAAGTAGACTACTTGATGCGCCCTATTTTGTAACACCTAATATAATAGCTCTCGCGATCGATGTCTTTGTTTGCTGGTTCCGTGTGTATTGCGACTAAGCAATGGAGATGAGCGGGCTCCAGCAGTCGACAGAATATTGGCCGCCTCCTGGGCTGTGTGGCTATCGTCTCGTCTCGTCTCTTCGGAGCTAAGCCTCGATCATGGTGCTCTCGGTGTCCTCTCGGTTCAGTAAGTAACTCCTCGAGGTCGTCTCCATCCTATTGGCGGCATTCCACTCAGCCTCGTCGTGGGCATCTCTGCCTCCCTGCTCGGGTCCCACTAGGCGTTGCCGCTTGGCTAGGGGCGTACCCTCCCCCAGGGCCCCTTTGGATCGGTGCCCTCCTTGATGTGGCGGGTAGGCCGCTGTGCATCTTCTCTAAGCCGAGTCTGGACACATGGTGTCGCTGAGCCGCCTACAGATATCCTTGACAGAGGACCTGACGAGCTGCTATGGGCAAGGGAGAAGCTCTCGGAATCCCGACGCAAGAAGGCTTCGCTGGCTGGTTTTCTATCCCTGACTAGTCCCCTTGTACCAAGAACGCTGCCTGGGGGGGCAAAGGCGGTCATATCTCGGGACACCAGGAAAGACTCCTCGTCTGGTCGTGGTCGGTGAATGAGGCCCCTCGATTGGCCAAGACGAGATGTATCCCTGCCAAGCGAGTTATCTGGATAGCCAGCCTCGTCCCCCTACTCTTTCTCTCCCAGCTTGATCGACGTGTTAGTGGATCTCTCACACTGCGCTCGCTGGCACAGACGCTGAGCGTCAGACGGCTAAGGGGAGTGGCCCCGGCCTGCGGTCTGAGGTCTCGCTTCGCGGACCAGACTCTTTCCGCACTCAATAGCCGCAACAGTCCAGCCGCTCTCTATCCTGGTGTATCGACTGCGCATGGTGGGAGACACGGCGTTGAACTCGCCTTGGCCGTCTACCTCGTCTTCTCCGTCCGGGATGTTTTGGTCGACAAGGACGACATCGTCAGCCTCTGCGGCGTGATCGTACTCCGCGGTTACAAAGAGTTAACATAACTAGAGCCCGTACGAGTCTTCAAATGGTCTATAAGTTCATATCTTCGGCGCGGAAGGTGTCCAGGAAACGAAAGAAGCGAATGAAGCGCCTCGGAAGTGTGTCTATATGCACCTGCTAAGAAGCGCCTTCGCTCAAACTTGCAACATTATACAACTTTTTCGACACATAGGAACAAAATTGCCGCTGTCAACGGTTGTCAGACCTACACAAAGGGCACCATCTACCGGCAGATGCAGGAATATAGTCGTAAAGACGCCACATTGCTTCGCGTCCTTTTCGGCCAACTCCTTCTCCTTCTTCTCTCGCTACCTTCGCTTTTGCCGCCGCCTTCTCCCTCTCAAACCCTTTGCCGTGTGGCAGTGTTGGGTGCAACGCTTCACCATCTAACCTGGCTTAGCGTACACAAAGTCAGCCCCTTGCCTTTAAGAGAGCAACGGGCAACATACATAGCGCAGGGGTCACCGTCTGGTATGTAATACCCACGATCTTAACCCGCAGACGCACAGGTTGTGGGGAACGATCTATGCTAGTAGGAGGCATTAAAACGTTCTCCTCTAGACTTGATCAATTCTCGTCATTCTAGTAACAAGACAGGAACTAAACAACTGGGCGGGACTTTTGCCTGGTCATGAAGCATCTATCTGCAAGGTCTCAGTACACAAGGAATAGTCGAGAATGTTTCTCCACATGTACCACGCAGCGCAAACTAAATTCTAATGCTTGGGTGGTATTGGATTTCATTAAATATAGAGTTTTGATGTTTATTCTCGAGGTGAGGGATAAACAAGTTACGGCAAACAACAGACGGGGCGGTCCTTAAAGACACCGGATTTCACAGAGCCAGCTCTTAGGGAAGAGATCACACGCGTGCCAGCCAATGACGCAGCCGCCAGCCTTGACATCGTCCTCGATAGCATCTAGCAGTTGTAGTTCAATGCTGGTTAGCATATGTTCTCTCTAACAATGCGCCGTATCGTGGCGCCTGTTATCCTTCTCAACCTTCCAGAAGCCTCACAGGATATCCTTCTCAGACCCGACCGACGGGGCTGGGGGCGTTGACTCGCCTCGGGTTCAAGCTCCCCAGGTGCAGGTGATATCTCACTTCACGTACCATGCCTTGGACTTCAAGGCTCATATCATTGTATACCATCCGGTTTCGTCCTGAAGGCCGAAAGGCCACCCGCTATGCTGCCTTGGACGGCGCTCTTAGTTCCGGTGACCTTACGACCGCCACGACGGCGCCGGCCCCATGCCTTTATGGCCTCCCAGGGGATGGCAATGGCTTATTTCGACGAAATTGAAGCTAGCCACGAGCTTGATACAGCTGGAGTGGGGAGTTGTTGCGCGACAACGACGCTGATGAAGGCGAGGACCTAACTGTGACAAGCCGGGTAAGGAAGGGAACACTATGGTTAAGACGAACATCCCTGATCGACGGGTATAACACCAAGCCCTTCCGACCCCTTCCTTGCTCTTACTTCTTTCTCCTCGCTTTTTAGAATTATATCAGAATATTTATTGCTGTGTGCTGTGTAAAAACTCTAGCAGAGGTATGGACAATAAAGACTTTGCCTGTTATGATAGCGTTGTTGATGTTTTAACGCCGTGATATTGATTGGGTAAAGATCAGTCGCTGTTTAGATTCCAGACACGATCTTTATTTCAATAAAAATAGGCGCTAAACGGCAGCGAAGGGGCTTATATCTAGCCTAGTTGATAGTACCGAGTGCGAATGGCTGGGTGGAAATAAACGCGCCAATAAGGCTTGCAAGCTCTTCATCAGAGTGCAGAACAACAACCTGACCCTAATGGCGTCTGCCGCAGAGCATGTTGGGCGCCAGCGAGTCCATGTCGGCCAGGGGACAGCAGAAGCATGCCCCAAGCTCGACGGCAACACTGTGAAGTCGTAGGCTGCGGAATTAGACACTGTTCCAAGTCTTTCGGGCCGGTTGGACGATGCAGCGCTTACTTTCAACTGACGGGTGGCTGCTGGAGTTGGAATTGAAGAAACAGGAGCCATTGATGGCGGTGATGATAGACTGAGAATGCTCTGTACTGGCATTCCTCACCGTCTCGTGCTCGTCGCGACCCAATACTCGGCCTGGCAACCCAGCAGCAAGAACGATTGCAAATTATACCAGTAATCTTATTGACCTCGTCCACCTCGGAAGCCTCCTTGCTCGTTCGTCTGATGGATCGCTTTAGCCTCGGCGTACGATATCGTAAAGCTCCATACCTGGGTAGTCCATACACATAGGACCAACCGAGTCCTGCAGGCATAACCTTGAAGCCGGTGAACGTAGCACCAGCGTTCAGTCTCTGTCATTGCATGCGCCAAAGCACCCTCGCTAAGCTCGCTCATCTCATTCCGATTCCTCAGCGGTGTCTTCGGCTCTTGTTCCATCACCAACAGCGGACGCAAGACGAATAGCATGTCTCCGCCAGAAAGTAGAGCAATTACATCCCCTTCCTTCATATGATCAGGTCCCACGCCTCTCCACCCATTCGTGGGAGAGTAAGCGGGTCCAAGGCTGGACTCTTGATCTGCAACTGCTTGACAACGTTGACAAGGCGCCCTCTCTCACTAGTTCCAGGCTATGCTCACGAGGTTCCCTTGACTTTCTGGTCCTTGTGCAATTCGGATCGAGCACTTCAGGTGGCTTATAAAGGTGCAGCTTTGAATGACAAAGTGTGTGAATGACGATCGATGCCGATCCATATTACGCGTGCAGACAAACAACTGTAGATCAAGTGCCTTCATTCTCGTCGGACTGGCGTATCTCTCACCAGGTGAGGGTTCAGAGTCAGCCTTCTTACCGCCTCCGAACCATCCAAAAAGCCTCAGCCCTTCTTGGCTTTGCTGCTGAAGGCGGGCGCAGCCTTTGTGCTCCTTGATCCCTTCTTGCCGGAGGTAGCGGCATGTTTCGTACTGCTCTAGCTGCTTGTGCGAGTCACGCAGCCCTTAAGCCGCGCATCGAGCAGACAATCCGCCGTGAAAAGATTGCTGAGGGCGTACTGCTCAGCCACCCCGACACCAACGGCGTCGTCACACGCCGAGAGGGACAGCGGCAGATGACGAAAATAGATACGTAAGAACAGGTGGCTCACAATTGCAGCACAGTAATATGACCCTTGCGTCCTCGTGAGCTGTCTGCCCCAGAGCTTGGAGGGCTGGCGCTGCTGGAACGTCTGGAAGAGACAAGCTTTGGATGCAGAGGCTCGGCAGAGGGGCAGATCCGATATGCTTCGATGCCATCATGTTCGGTTTCGCACCTATTCCCGTCATGCTCCCTTGGTGCCTCGGGAAAGAGGGGAAAAGGAGGTGTCCCGCGATGTAAAGGTCGAGGTATCGTGGCGCTGTGCCGCGAATAGAACTTGACTCGTTGAAATTTGTGGCCCCAATTACACATTTTCCCCCTTCACTCTGCTTTTTTTTTTGCCTCCTGTAAGCTGGCAATTGCCTCTCGGCTTCTATTCCTAGCTTGGAGCCGTCTACACGCAATTGGAGACGGCTCGCCGGCCTGGACAGACCAAACAGACCAAGGCGAGTCGAATGATGCTGGTCTTCTCTCTGTGTCGGGAAGCAGTGCTGCGGTCCTTATCTGTCTCCTTCGCCCAGGCATCGCAAACAAGCAGTCTACCGCTGCAAGAAAGGTGGCTTTCACCATGACGTGAAAGTGCCGGGTGTACGGAGGGTTGGTGGCGCCTCTATAGTCATGCTACTGCGAGGGGCCTATCTTAACCGAAGATGCAACTCTTCACCTGGGCTGGTGCCCAACAGAAAGGGCCTCCTCGTCAGGATCCAGCCTCCAACTGCTCCCTCCACATAGATAACATACGTCCCCTGGGACATTAATCTTGTTATTGATATCTCGGGTAGCATGAATGCATCTGCTCTTGTGCCTGGAGATTGTTGATCGAGTGCTCTGTAACCACGTGGATTACTTTACAGAACGCTAAGAACGATAGCCTTATCTTCTTTATTACAATGGGCGGATTCCTCGCCGTGGAAGATCGGCCAACGCCAAGGAGGTGTATAACTGGCGACTCTACACTGCAGCGTCCGTCATCGCCACTGGATCCTTGCTGTAAGCCGCGTTATAAAAGTCGCAGGGGTCCGTCTCTGATTGTGGCAGGTTCGGTTACGACGGAATGGATGTGTCGCCGTCAATGCTGGATATTGCTCTTCAGAGAGATGTCGAGGGCGATTTGATGCTGGCAGACATTGGCCAGGGCGTGCCTTGCATTGCTCTCATCCGCGTCAAGACAGTCTCAACAAGATACTCGCTAGTGTCCAAGAACATCCGTTCGAGCAAGGCGAATAAGAAGCAGGGCAATAGAGAGGTCCATGTCAACATTGATTGAGATCTCAAGGTTCTTAAATACAGCCAACACGACTCCAACAATCCAGATAAGGCCCACTCGCCACACATTAAATAAAGTATCATTTCCATCTCACAGAAGCTCTTTGGTTACTCGATGCTAGCGAAGATCTGCTCGACAATGCGGGGGGGATAACACCTCGGCCGTCGTCGTCCATGTTAAACCCCCTCATGCTCCACCGCCGCTCAAATCTTGATGCCAAAACTGTCTATTGTTGCTTGACCGTCAAACGTAGGTGGAATAATCACGTCTCGGGAAGGAGACTCTGTCTTTTCGGCCTGGTCTCGATTCGGAGACCATCCATGGACGAATCACTACCAATAGTGCCATCAACAAGTGGAGGAGAGCTTCCAGCCGTTGTATTTCCGCTGCGCCCTGAAGTGTAACCGTTGGCATCTAGAAAAGGGACGTAGTCCCGAATCATATCGGTATTTGAAAATAGCAGGGTTTCTCCTGTAGGCGTGGCGCGGCGAGGGGGACCGTTGAGTCCAGGGGTTCGAGAGCCAGAGAGTGCAGAGAGATAGGGATAGGGGGTTTCTGACGCTTTCTCGGGCTCGGGGTTGGACTCAACCGTGGCGATGGTGGGCTTGGGAGCGGGAGCCTCCTTCTTGGTAGAAGGCTTGTCGAGAGGCACAGTCACTATAACACAAGACCAGGATCTCCACGCATTATTCGTTCACAACATGAGCGCTAACGGCGGCCCTCAGAACGACCATTACATTAGCCGGCGTCCGTGGTATTAGAGAAGCCTATTCTATAGTTAATTCCGGTAAGTTCCATGTTAACAATACACATTACCTCGCCCCTCGCCGGTACACGGCACTGAACTATGGTCCTCGGCCCGTGAACACCACTACAGCTCATGCTGACACGTGTTATTCTCGTTGGCAGATTTAGCGCCGCTCTCATCCAGAGAGGTTTAGACATATACGCATAGTGTGTGGATCAGCATGAGAAGGATGCCTTCTATATAACCAACCATCTAGCTGCCGGGCAAGCGCTTGTCCTATAATCCGGTGAGACAGTAACAATAAATAGGAATACAGGGCTCTTTGGGTCTTATAATTAGAACAAGTATAATTAAATACCTTGACAAGGAATAATTGGGTTAAAGTCAACCTCCTTTTCTGGTTATCTAATTGCCCTTGAACAAGAGACTGTTTAAACAGTTGATACTAACATAATAGGCGAAACGTAAACCAAATTATCTACCTGATGCCATGTAGCGCATGATGCGCTTCCAAAAAGCTTTGCAGCTTTTGTCCTGGATTTCTTCTCGGCATCTTTGACGGCGTGTCCGCACGTCCTGAGAAAGGACGCGCCCCTGGCTGCCGCGCCGGTTATAGAATCTTAGATCCATCCTGAAGAAATCCAGCCTCGTTGAGATAGTCTTAATACTGGCCAGTATCTGCTTTGTCACGGAGATCAGTCATTACTCCCCCCCCGTTTCCCTATTCTTCTTCTATTGTCTCTAACTTAAACGTACTCTTTTCACTAGCTACAAGACTTTCACTAATGCGAAGTAGCATGCACACCATTGAGCCGTGCTTTTATAGCATCAAGATACTTTAATCAGGAACAGAAAGCCGCACCAAGGGAAGAAGAGCCTAAGTCGGTAAGATCTAGGACAAGAAGGCCGAAGGTAACAAATAGACTGACTTATCTGGCTACTCGCGAGGCCTGCCGCTAATATACCCGAAAATAGCTAACATCCTAAAAGCATAAATAAACACAGTGATAGTGGTCTTTTCCCCTATAAAGGTCCTGCGTCTTTCTTAGTATAGCATTTTAGAGTAATGTATTCTAGAAACTTGAGTCAAACCTGGTTACCTAAGGCCAGTTTAGAGGATGGAAAGATGTCAAGAAGCTGGTTGAGATCTGGTGCTAGCCGCGTGTTGCTCGAAGAGTTACTAGAGGAAGAAGCTTTATCATCCGAGGGTTCGGAAGAGGCCTCATCTATTGTCTTAGTGGACGTTAGGCTTATATTGGGCTTGTAAGGCAAGGTGTGTAGTTGCCTGCTATGACCTAGCCTTAAGGGTTTATATGAGTTGGTTGCCCGGGCCCTATATTTCGGAAAACAAGAACATAGTATACGGATTCTATCTCCACCTAGTCTCTTGTATTCTTAATGATGTAAACGTGCGCGCCCCAGCCAGAAGGAGTGTCGCGGTTGACAGCGTTGAGCAATGCTTGGAAGATGGTCTCGAGGAGAGCATTAGGCTCCTATAGAAGGTTGTCTATTAGTATCCCTTTCTCCTGGACAAATATAATAGCACTATAACATCATACAGTTAGCTCGTAGCTCCTAAGAGAGCAAAAATGACGAGGTCGCCTTAGTATAAGCCGCCAACACTATGACTAAGATACTGCCTAGAGTGTTAGCAAAAATATGCAGGTAAATACTGGCCTGAAGTTTTGGCCTAATGCCCTTGGGACGGTCTAAAAGGGTTGTTTATGGTACTTCCTGTTCTTTAGTAGTAGTCTTGGTATTTCCCGTGGCAATAGCCTGGTCCATCCCCCGTTCAAGTTGATATTCTGTATATTTCGTTTGAGGACTCCAAGTTTAAGGATATCCAAGCTTCCAAGAGCCGCTACAAGCATGCCTTCTACATTAGAGCAGAAGATCTCAAGCCGTGGACTCTATTCGGCTGCCGAAAGTCGGGCTTTCAATTAGCAAACACCTCTACCGAGGATCCTCGAGACCATAACTGCATGTCTCAGCACCAAGACCCTTCTCACCCTTCTCCAGGTCCTCCAGTAGGCGGAAGACGGAGTTAGCGGGTCTATCAGAGATATAGATACCTTCATTGGCCCGCAGGTCTCAAGTATCGCCATCTAGGCTGCAGGAGGTGGCGTGAGAGGGTTGCATTGCATTTTCGGTGCATTACTGGATATGCAGAAGCAAAGAAGTTGTTAGGGCGGCCCGAAAGCTCCGAGGAACTTGACTGCCCTTCCTTGAAGTCATGGGCAGAAAAGGCGCAGCAGACTAACCGACGTATTTCAGTCGAGCTGCTTTTGCCCCGGGCACCAAAGGCGCATTGCCTTCTATATGCGAGCATCTTTGATAGTCCGCTGCCTTAATGCCCCATTCTTCCGTCACTTGGCCGATCGGCCCACAGAAGCGGGTGTGACAGAGCGAGCGCGGCTGCGGCTCGGGGTGCCTGGCCCGGCCGACTCGTCGTCACTACCGTCGAAGTCTTGGAGCTCCGCAAAGAAGCTCTGGCAAGCCTGGCTGGTTCTCGGCCATAATGACCTGGAGTTCTTGGGTAGTTTCAGCACGTGCCAGTGGTGGCTTAAGGTCGTGACGCTTGCTTACCTGGCGGGACGGCAGGGTTGATGAGCGCTCTAGAGCACTAACCCCGATACCTCCGTCGCTGCTGGCTGGGTCCGCGACGGAGAGCTAGTAGATAGGGACAGTGGGAATCCAAGCCAGGTCCCAGAGATGCCATACTACATCCCTGCACTAAGCGGATGGAACAGCAAGCGGGCACCAAGTGCGCCGACAAGGGTTTGCAGGCAGTGGCCCCGGGGGCAGTTATATGGTGTCGTTGATGTGATTACTTATTTGCGCTTATAAACTCGGTGGCTTTGCCCTGGAGAGCCAAGCGTTCCCGCCGTCACGTCTCGGAAGTAGAAGACAATTGCCGCCCGAGAGAAACGCGACGACGGTTACCAGGCCAGGTGCGGCAGTTGAGGGAACAACAGCGTGGCGAGGCCGGCTCTACAAGACTAGGAGAGACCGAGAGAGACCGGCCGTCGGAGTGATGAGGGTGCTGTCTTGCCCTTACCAGACTCTGCAACTTCGCCGTCTACGCATCCAGGAACGCCGAGCCCGCCTCCGTTTCGAGAAACCATTTCTCTATAGCTACCACCAAGTCCCACGCCTAAGGGTGGTTGTTGAAAAGGTGCGCCGTGTCGTCTGCCCAATATCGGAACCTCCTTTCAAGGCTTTAAGGATTGCGCGATAGGTCTCTGGTACGACAACGTCAACATTGTACCTGTGAATTTTCAAGTCAATATTCCGTCCACAGCTAGCCTTCCCAACCCCATTCCCTGTAGCCGCAAGCCGCATCAGCGGGCTCACGAATCTTGACGAGAGGTGTGTTCGTGTTGGGTGTAGCATCCTGCCACTGGACTATCTCGCGGATAGCTCTGCGCCACCATGGGACCTAGTTAAGATGCGAAACAGCCGCTTTTGATGAAGGAGCTTAATTCATACAGGCCGCCGAATTTAGTTCTGTTGGAAGACTAAAGCTGGAGTATATATGATTGCATAATAAGGTAATTCGAGAGAGAGAATATAATACTCTCTCCGCTTTATGGCTTGGTTTAATCCACAAGGTTAAACCGTAATTGTCCGTTATGCAGGGAATGTCTCTTAACAACTGGATGACGAGCCTCACCAAGATCGGCGGTATACCAGGCCGGGGCGGCTGGACTATACAGACATGGCTTGCATGACAGGAACGCCTCAAATTCAGGTTTGTGGTTATGGAAAAGAACCAACAGGGTGAGACCACCATGTTGCCAGCGTTTTCATAGATGGATAGGGGCTGGGCCTGAAGCACTAAAACAAGACTACAACATATTACCTCCTTGTTGTGCCGCGCATACAGAGTTGCTGTGACTTGATCGTGCGTGCTAAATATGTGATACAGACAGGGCTGAGAATGATACGCAACCACCCCAGAACGGGACCAGGACAGAACAGGAGAAAGTCCGCATAAGGCGGTCTGTGAGGCCATGTTCTCGTGTATCCGGTTAATCAACTGCCTTCATCTCACCCCTCTACTTACCACTATAGGGCTGTCGCAACTTTACTGCTGCAACTAGAGGGCTGTTGTGATGTTCATGTTGGTTGCGTAGTGTGGCCTCCCCAAACTTGGTGGGTTTCAAGAGCTATTAGGATAGATAACTCTTGTTGAACATAAAAATGCGGGATTGCGCTTCTTGGAAGTCAAAGAGTAAGACCTGAGTTCACCCGTCTCAGTTGCATTCTTCGCGGTTGCAGCTGTGCTTAGCTACTTGACCTTACTATCTACTTGTACGTTATTAGACTACTTCCACTGCCTAGGTCGGTTTAGGAGCCCCCTCTTCTATAATATTAAAACTATAATGCTCTATCCCAAGCCATGCTGGACCAGAGCTCCACTTCAACCACTTCATCCAGCAAATCTGGCCTAGACACCGAGGGGCAACAAACCACTTCGTAGACTGGGACGAATGAAAATAGGGGCCAGCCAGAGGACGATCTACCAGCAAGCTTAATGCCGGCAGCTAAGATCTACTCAGGGAATAAGTGGTTAAAGGGAAAGAAAGCTTGACTGTATTAAAGTCCGGCAATTACTTAATCACAAGTAATGCCTAGCCTTTATGCCGATATCATCAATTTCACACCATATATGTGACCATAACTCCGCCAAAAGGCTCCTACCCTCCTCTCACAATACATAAATCGACTGATATGCGGCTGTTTCATCAGCCAATCTCTCCACCACATCGTTCATCTTATCTAGCGCTGTGAAGGAATAATATTATTTCGTCCGTAGAGAAGGCTCATCTAGTATAGCTTGGTCGTTATTACAAGAACCATAAGGCATTAGCTAGAGCAGCAGGGTTGCCAAACACAATCTTAAGCAGTTAAATCACCCAACTAAAAGTGCAGATAGGGGGTTCGCTATCTATATTACACAAGCCGCTTGCCCGCCTCAAGCGCGCCATTCCTACATACGGGACAGGCGGGACATGATCCGCGCCGAGTTGTCGCCGCAACACTGATCCCTATTCGACGAGCAAGGTGCCTCGTTAAACACGGATAAGATCACAGCAGAACAATAACAAAGCTTTTCTCCCTCAAGAGCGGCGACCATTACGAGAGTATTATCATTAACGCGTTAGCCATTATGGGGTTAGACCGAGAGGGCGGCGGGGGGGTGCCAGTAATTAATTACACGCCAAAGTATAAGGCCGTTATTAAGGTGGCGCGGTTTATAGTACTATACCAGTCTATATTAGAGCATCCCGGACAGATAGCGCAGATAGGGATGTTTATAACCCGAGAATGGTTAACTCGGCGATTCTATTATCTTAAGCAATAACCTCAGCATGCTTCTATTGATCTCGGAACGGACGATATAAGTACCCTTATGTATATATTTGAGTGAATGCATAGAGGCGAAGCAATTGTGACCTTGAATAATGTCAAGGAGCTGACTACGGAAGTCTTTAAAGATAGTAGCGATAAGCACCGACACCGAGCAATAGGATTTTTACACTGGAGCCTTTCTTGACGACGAGGAAGCAAAAGTGAGAGCAGCACTAACGATGGGGTTGACGAAATTCCCGATGTTCCCGCCAATATTGCCAAGGTGCACAAGCCACTCGGAAAACACGTCAAGTCTTATTTCATCGATATGGAGAGAACAGATCGCCACTGCCTGGACATGACGCTTGGCTTTGTATTCCGGTGTTGGAGAGACCCAAGCAAATAACCCTAGCGCTTGTACTGTTAAATGGCAACTAGATAATGCTGCATACAATCCAGGTAACTAGAGAGTCGTCTGGCTAACAAAATCTTCAATATAGAAGATGGCTTCGCTGGGCATCGTGATAGCTGGGTAGTTAATGTAAGGCGGTTGCATCTATATCCTGGTGTCCGAATGTCCGACGTAGGCTTGATGTTGTTGAGCTAGCATTTCCAAGAATTCTCTAAGACATAATGAATCTTTTTAGTATCCTCGTCGTATCTTTGCATCTCGCTGATACGTGGAATGCTCTTGACAGCAGCCGCCGTGATCTTGGAATTAATCACCCTGGTTTCCAGCCTTGCCCGAGCAATTAGTACCACCAGAAATGGCAAAAGAAGACAAAAGGATATATGGGTAGCTCACTGTGCAGAACTAAAGGTTATCATTAGAAATAAGACCCTAGGGTGCTTAGTGCTAACCTAGGTAAGGCTCGCCCTGCTACACTTTATCTATTAACCTGACCGGCCATTACTTGCTTCTTTGGCAGTTCTGCCATGAGCGGGACGCCCCCCTCTTGATGAGCAGACATTGCGCTGGCCGGAAACTGAAATGAGTAGGCTGAATCGGGGACATTAGGAGCAAGAGGTCGAACGCAGCCCAGACTAACAACCATGCTGTGCTGACGCTAGCCCGTTAGTATCTAATTCATATCGCCTTTTACCCTTCGCAAGAGAAGTGCAAGAGTGTTAGAGCGTAAGCAATCTTACTTTTCAAAGTTTCGTGCTAGGTCCTTCCTCGCAACTAACCACGTAACCCGGTCGGAGGACAAGCACTAACTACTCTAATGACTAGCAGACTTCGGCCGCGGATTACTGCCGCTCTGCGAGATCTATTGTGTTGAAGCTATGAAAAGGCATTAGTAGGACGATAGCGACCTATGGGAGACGCTGAAAGGTGTGGGTCACGGCTAATCTAATGCGGGCGTTACGCTGCAGCCCAGTCCCATGGCGAGAACCTTTTACCTGTCCGCAATATAGCGGCGAGCGAGGGGACTGCAGTATTTTGTTAAATAACTTTAATTTCGGAGGTTAGGTGCCTCCTAATAGTGTAGACTCACTGGGTAGCTCTCACTCTTGTTGTATACGGTTGTGTAAGCGTCCGGAGTTGTTCTAGCCGGAGTAGAGTTGTGTTTAAGTTAGGAAGCTAGATAACAAAGGGAATAACGCAGAAATAGAGAAGTGGCGTTTATAGAAACTACAGGAGTTCTAAGCAGCTTGCTTTGCCTATTAGCAGTTATAGCAAAGGGTACAGCTAGTAGCTATTATCAGTTGGGTTATATATAAGAAGGTTAAGTAGAAGAATATTTTACCACAGAACTTAACTTGCGCATCCAGTCGGGGATTTTCAGAATTAATAGGCGACATATAATTGATGTGATGCAAGCCGTGGGTAAGTCGGGAGTTATGAAATGTTAGAGGAGGGTTGTAAGCCCCTGATCTATTAGAAGTGTACCTAAATGCTTCCGGACTAGCATAGCACGCGAATATATAAGGATGTGTGCCTCACTCTAGATTCCTAAAGTCTTGATGGAGCAGTCGAGACTAAGTACATAGTGGCGGGAGAGGTTAAATCAAGCATGAAGTAATAAATCCGGACTTACTAATGTCTATAGTCTGGCGCCAGGATTATCGACAGGGGGGGCTGCTTGTGGCCGCAAGCAGTAATAGCCAGTAAAGGTTTCTTTAGGACAATATGCAAGAAAGTTTATAGGAATATAAGGCTTAGGAAAGTGTATAATCTGGGTTCCACGTGCAGACTTAATGTCGCCATTCAACCAGCTGATCCCCGAGCCTTTAGATGCTGCGATCCTTAAAGCTGCCCAAACCATGATCTATCTGTTTGGCCTCTGAACTGGGCGACAGCAGCCACCTACAAAGAGCCTCTCGGTGAGGCCATTTATCATGGTCCGTTACTTTGGCCGTCTTCTCCCCAGGTTTCCAGACGTGGTTGAGATCATCCCAAGGCTTGGCTCGGTCAGCCTGAGAGTCAGGGTCATGGGGATTAAGACCTGTGCGCGACTGGTGTAGGCTCGGGCCACCTACGCTTCCTTGAGGAACGTCGTTCATCCTCGGTCAGGCTATGCAATAACTTCCAAAGTCTAGGGAGGAAATAATTCTCACGCCGGATCAAACTCTCCAATTTCGCCGGGTCTACAAGCTGCTCCTCCAGCTTTCGGTCGAGGTCCATGATGTAGGCGTTCTAGTCTCGATGGATAGTAAAACAACCTAAGGTCAGCCAACAGATAAGGCATAAGCTAGAGTCTATGATCTCTCTTAACCACGCGAACTACGTCCCCGCAGCCTGGCACACATCTGTTCTGGTTATTGCTAAGGATGCTGCTCAGCCCAATAACACCCAAAAGTGCCTGGAGTTGGCCGAGCATTGGCAGAAACTATCCCGCCGAAGTCGCCAAGCGTTGGCAAAATATTGGCAAGACGACATGGCGTAATGTCTCTTAGCCCTCTACACAGGGGCCGGTTCGGCCTTTGCGGAGGAGACGGGTGAACGAGTAAGCCGCAAAGCGGCAAAGAAAGGCGAATCAACTACAACGAGTGGTTTCAGGGCTCGAGCGGAGCTGTTGGCAAGATAGCGTCGCTGAACAAGGTCGCCCGCCGTTCTGGCGCGCTGTCACAATTCCCAGAAGAGCTCTCTCCTTTCCGTGCAGTACTTGGCAACCAGCAGCAGACTCAGCAACAGAAGCCGCCCCGAGAATACGATGTGGAGAGATTAATGCGAGGCTCAGTCTCGCTCCGCTGCATTTGTCAGCGACTCAGCGTAGCCGTCGTCCTCGAGAGAACAGATGTGCTTTTCTTAATAGTGTCTAGCCATCAGCATGAATATTTAAACCAACTCGGCCGTCAATCCAGTATCGTACTCTGCACGCGCGAAACCTCGTCAACCTCCAGCCAAGCGCCCTGCGACAGACCGCAAGCCTGCCGAACTACAGCAGCGCGACTCTGGTATGAGCCTCAATAAGCCCAACGGCACAGATGGCCATCCTCAGTGATAGGCCCGCAACCGGCAGAGCAAACGCTGCGACGTATATGAAGTGCTTGATGCCACCCTTTCTGCTTGCTCCCCCTCTGTTTTAGAGACTCTGATCAGCCCTTACGCCTCGAGCAGGCGTCTGTACTGTCGTGCTCGCCTGGACGAGACTCGTCGTTTGGCCCCCTCCGTGTCGACTTTCTATGTCTGCCAGATCTTCTGTGGAAACAAGCTGAAACCACCGGGAGGTCTTATTGGCTGTTTTTCTTGCCACACGAGATCGATAGGGCACTAGCATTATATTCACCAACTCAGATGGCTCGTCCGAATACCCTATTCCCGATCTTGTTGGGCGCGAAATGTTTGATCTTGTTATGAATAACACTGCTGCCAGCGGCCAGTTGTGGAAGTATGTAGCGAGTCGAGGCGTCAGCTTTCGTTGCTCTAGCTTCCTTCTCCAGTTTTCAAATGCGAAGCTGGAGTTCCTAACATGAAGCGTCAAGGCGCTCCAGAATATCTTCAGTTCCGGCCTTGGAAGCTGATGAGGACCTAAGAATCCCATATGTATAATGCGCTGCTAAAACTCTCTCCTTGACTCCTTTGCAAACCCGTCGGTCCATCAGGCGTTCCCGTGTGGCTTCGTTCGTTTGTTACTGCCGCCAGTGATCTGAGTTCATTTGTCCATGTGCCCGTTGTGTGACCGAAAGGTCGGACGTTAGCGACGGCTGTACTCTCCCGTTCTTTAGAAACCAGAGGACGAAGCTGTCCCTTTACGACGAATATAATATTGCCTCTCCTACTTCGAGTCACTTCTAAATATCCTTCTTCGCAAATATGGCCACTTCCCTCTCAGGCCTCGACTTGCTAGATTGCCTATACCAACGTGTACGTATACTTGCATGATCTTTCACTACAGCTTGTTTAGCAAGCTCTTGCGCACCTTCACGTTCACCACGCCGCCGACACCGAACGCTGGAACGATTCGACATTTCCGCACGAGATGCCAGCGATCACGCATTGTCTCTGTCGAAAGGGGCTCCAAATCTAGGATTGGTATATGGAGCTCGTTCTGCCCGTACCAGCTCGCCCTTCTCCACACGCTCTGGTGCAATGATTGCATGGATGAAATTGTCCCAGGGAGTCGTATT
>JABCKW010000053.1:0-61918 GCA_014824385.1 Fusarium cyanostomum | reverse complement strand
GGGCACGGGAGCATGATAGATCGCCCACAAGTCGCCCATAAGTTGAACCTCACCATGATCATGGAACAAGTGTGCGAGGTCGAGCTATCTTCTCCCACAATGTAAGACGAGCCAGGGCTGACATCATTAAAATCACCTACAACACCTTCATACAAGCCCCGTGCTACGCCACCCATCAACAGCATGAACCCCCAAAACGGATATTTCTATGATGCCAGAACCCTTTCCATGAGAACGCCTGCCTGTCAATTCACCGTCATTTGCCTCCCATGGTTATGTTCGGTTCCAGCACGGAGCCCCGTGTCGACTCGTACCCCACTCTCTCTCGTCTCCGTACAACGCTGTACAGCACCGAGTGCATTTCCGTGCATCTTGCGTCCCGTTACATTGTGTCTCGTTATCCCATCTTCCCCCGCAGTGCGTCTACCTCTCTCTGTAGGGCATCAAGGTCGGCTAGGATGTTGGCGCCCTTCCCTGAATCAGCTGCCGGTTGCGGAGATGTGGGACCCGAGATAATAGTCGCTGCCTCATCATAACCTTCCTCTTCAGCAAATTGACTCGACCCGGCCTTGGCAACTCCATCAATGCTTGTCCTCCTAGGTGGTCCTTCTATGCTGCCCCGACTGCTGCCTCGCTGTCTTCGAGGGGGCGGAGGCGGCGCTATCCCACCGTGCGGTTTTGCTTCAAACGAGACTCGTCGACTGGTGCTGTCAACACTCCTGAGACTAGCAGGTCGTCGAACGGACGTGTTGCGTGCTGGCGGCGGGGGAGGAGCCCAGGATTTAGCCGCTCCAGGCTGATGACCTCCAAGCTGTGTATCGCGGGGAGGGGTTGGTCCGAGCGAGGAAGGATGGTGTGTAGGTATCGAGGCCGTGGTCACCTCAGCCTCCGACGACGGAACTGGAGATGGCGATGATTGAATCATATTTGTAGTAAAACTAGCCATCACGCCTGCTGGTATCTGAGTCGATTGCCTCGAGCCGTGGTGTGACCTTCGTGGTGGTGGTGGTGGAACCGAGGCGTGATAGTCATGGCGGCTATGGTCGGGTCGAGATCTCATGGACGACGACCGCGATAGATTCTCGTCGTTATGGAGTTTGGGTGCCTGTTGCCCTAAATTCGAGCTGCCAGCAGCATATGCTTTGCTCTCCCCTCTCGCATGACCCCTTCGCGGCGGCGGCGCTGGAACGGCCTTCCGGCCACTCCCAGGTAGATTCGGAGATGCAGAGTCTATTTTGACGTCAGCCTCTGGGACCTTGCCAGCTGCCTCTCGATCAAACGGCGATTCGCCGCCATCTTCAAAGCTCCTCCTAACAGGCGCCGGCGGCAGCGGCTTATTCATGTCGGAGGGTGACATAGACGTGAGGACTTCCGGAGCGGCTTGGCCCCCGAGCAAATCCAGCTTGATTGATTTACCATGTCGAGAGCTGGGCGGTGGTGGAGGCTTTTTGCTGCCTCTCGAACCAGCCTGAGCCGACGTGCTTGAGTCGGACAGGCTACCATGATCAAGATCATCTTCCGGAGTATCCGAGGCCTCTTGGGATATGAGCGACACCTCTTGCAGTTCGCTGCCAGGCGTTAGTGCGCCCTTGGAGCTATCCTGCGTTGAGGCAAGGGAGACGGAGGAAGAATCATTCACGTTCCTTGCTGTGGGAGGCATCGACTGACGCGTTCTGGGTGACGGCCTTTCCCATCCCGAGTTGCCTGTCATCAGCAACCGCTTGAAGGAATTCACGTCCAAAGACCTTCTAGCCGTGTTAGCAGCCTTGAGCGCATTCCCTTCTTCCTTCCGCTCCTGTTCAAGTTTTTGTTCTGCCTCGGGCGACTCCACATCTTGTAATATTTTGCTAAATGGGTTGCCTAGAACTTGACCGCCATGGAGGGCGTGGCCATGTTTATTGGCCGGCACTATTTCGCGATCGCTATCATCGGTAGATGCAGCGTCGAAAGGGTCGTCCTCCCTGTTCTGCTCGGCGCCACGCTCTGCGAAAGATGGCGTCGCAAAGGCCCATTCGGGTGAATCGGGGGAGAGCGGTGGAGGAGAAAGAACGCGGACCTTCTTGGTAGTCTTGGATTTTGAGTCGGCCGCCGAAGCGTCAGCCTGCTGGAAACTGGTTGGAGGTGGAGGAGTAGGCGCTGTTTCTATCGAATCGAGAGCAGGAAAGCGGGCAGCAGCGGATGACGTTGTGTTCTGTAAAGTGGCCGCATCTACCGCCGCAGTGGCTTTCTTGCGGAACGGATTAGAGGATGCCATGGTGAGCTCTGGCGCGGCGACTCAGGTGATCTTATTGTCGTTCTTCGTCTCTGTTGGTATTCAAGCTTGTCGCTCGCCTTTCGGGAACGTCGGAAAGGGAATTTGACGTAATGGTAGGTCAAGGCGCATGCGAATAGAGACTGCCCGCCATCTTCGGCACAGCCGGGCAGGAAGCTCGTTGGGCCGTCCAAGAGAGCGAAGCGGAGTGGATGTTAAGCGGCGAGCGAAGGAGCAAAAGATCACCGAAAGTAAAGAAGCGAGGTTGGTGTTTGTGTAGATAGTGCAGACTGAGTCGCACAGGCACAGGAAACGGTGCTGCAGGCTGCAATACTAGGGCGCAAGATGTGCCCCGGAATGATCGGTCAAGACGCAAGACAGGTAAAAGTCGGGGATCTAGCGATGGCGCTGATGATGCGCCTACGGGCCAAAAGTGGGCTTGGGCTGTCAGAGCCTTGGGGCTTTGCGCAGTTTCTCGCTAACCGTGCCTCTAAGGCAGCGCGGAATCGGGTCACCGTCAGGGGCCGTGGCACGACTGGGACGAACGAACGGGAAGAGTAGAAGCCCGACAAGGGGACGGGGGACGGAGGAGCCGGAGTTGACAGCGACGGTATGGTGAGGATGAGTATGAGAAGCACGGGCCACCCGGGAGCTTGGAGAGAGGAAGGAGGGGCAGACGGGCACCGCTGACGTTGGGCTTTAAGGTACATAGGTACCTAGATACTAGGTAAAGTAAGGTGCTGCCCCGTACTTGTCGAAGCTATCTCAGCGGGGATCTGCAGTGCGCCAGGAAAGTAGAGGGTACTTTGACTTCGGGTTAGGACTAGAGGGCACGTGAGCTCGCGACAAAGAGCGTTTGATGCATCCCCATTCTCCTTTGAGCCATAAACTCACCACTCGAGCTCCAGCTTGCTCACAATATGTAAAAATTGGCTTTATACGGAGTGGTCAATGTCGTAGCAACTGGCAAATCTTATCGACATACCTGTTTCGTTTCTCCTTAAGCACTTGACCAACTATCGATGTCTTCCTACGGTACTATAGACCTCCCGTGTAAGTGGGCAGACCCCGTTGATGTTTCTAATCCTACTCCTGGGCGTGACTCGAAGACTCAAACTAGGTAGCCCCACTCTTCCGACTACAGCTCCTCTCAGAGCCGGTCAGCGACACATTTGGCCACGGGATCGCAACGAGGTTCTCAAGCCCAACAACTCAGTCGAGAAAGGGCACCAAATCGTTCAGCAAAGATCTCATGATCTTTGTCATCCAAGTTGATCCAAGTTGAAGCTGATTTGCCAAGTCAATGTCATCGACTAGCTCTAGGCATTCCTCCCCCCAGCCCAGTTCACTTACACGCAGCGCGTTTCTGTCCTCCTCTCCCACTTCCCCGAGGCCGTCGATAAGCCCTTCATCTACCACACTTGCAACCACCAAGGCAATTCAACAAGTCTTCTTTGATTTCCAAATTGCTTCCTGACCATAAGCGTATTGAAACCAGTATTCGAGGCGCAAGATTAGAGAGTGCTTGTGACCCACGTAATACCCCTGAAAAGAATCGAGACACGCTTCGTCGCAACTCACGTAAACAAAGCCCTAACAAAACGCGTCGGCATACACGCACGCACCAACTCACCAAGTCCTCAGGAAGACGCTGCGAGATTAGTCTCCCAAAGGTCAGAAGGGATGAATTAAGTGTTTCGTAATTTAAATCATTAACTAAAAAGCAGCGACAATTCTAGGTATAATCACATCCCTTCCCAACCCTTCCACCCACACATCCGCAACGCTTTTTGCCCTCCTCCCGAAACGCGCCAACCAACCAGTTCTCGCATTGCTGTCATATCTGACACGCCGTATAAAAATTTGTCATGTCATGTGTGATATAATACAAGGGACATCATCGCGAAGAAGAAATGACCCTCGTCTCCAGCGCGCCATTCCCTTCTCTACAAGAGACAGCTGAGAGTTGAAACATACAGACGCGAGTCCCGCGCACGTGGCAATCAAAGAGTCAACAATTCCGTGCTCCCGTCCATAAACCAGTAAAATTCCAGTATCCTTGCCCTCCCTTGACCTAGCCGTGAACAAAACCCTTAACGCCATGATCGTCATTAACAAAGTCCAATGCTACTCAAGACAAGCTGTTACGCCTTGGTAGCAGCGGCCTTCTTGGGCGCTGCTGCCTTCTTGGGCGGGGCAGCCCTCTTTGCGGGAGCAGCAGCCTTAGTAGGCTTTGTGACACGGCCAGCTTTGGTCTTGGTCAGAGGAACTTCAGGCTTGTCGGCCTATTTCCAATGTTAGCAGCGTACGAGGTCAGAGTGAGAGAAGCGCGCACCTTCTTAGTGGCGGCAGCCTTCTTAGGCGCAGCGGCCTTTTTCTCAACAGCAGCCTTCTTGGGAGCGGCAGCCTTCTTCGCGGGAGCAGCCTTCTCAGTGGTGGTCTTCTTCTCAGCGGCGGCCTTCTTGGGAGCAGCAGCCTTCTTGGCAGCGGGCTTCTTGGTGGTGGTGGCAGCTGCGGCCTTCTCAACAGGCTCCTTCTTCTCGGCGGCAGGCTTCTTGGGAGCAGCAGGCTTCTTGGCCTCGGGCTGCTTCTTGGCAAGCTTGGTGCCGCCAGAGGGTCCCTTGGGCTGCTCAAAGATACCCTTGTCAACACCCGCCTTCAGAGCCTTGTTGAAGAGCGAGTCGAACATGTTGTCCGTGACGTTAAGGGCGTTGTTGGCCTTGACATATTTCTTGAGAGATTGACGGCTGCAGGAGTCAGTGACTGAGGGGAGAAGAGGGAAGAAGGGAGTGGCGACAGCATGACTGCGTTGCGCGGCGGGAAGAAGAGAAGATGAAAACATACCTAGAGCCCTTTCGGTCCTTGAGCTGTTGCATAAAAAGAGCGTTAGTGAATGAAAAACAATCAATGCGATGAAATCAACTGCATTCGACAGAGCGGTCGGGCGGGCGCGCATGGCGATGGCCTCAATGCGCGACCGAGCGACGAGGTGAGTGCGCGACAGCAGACGCGCTGGAAAAACAGACAAGTTTCAAAAATCCACATACGTTGACAATAGCATCAGTGATCATGTCCTTTGGGTAAAAATGTCAGCAACTTGTCCCAGAAAATACCGCGATCAGAATGCAAATGGGCTCACCTGGTAGCTGGCGTGGCCAGACTTCTTCGCGGGGGCAGCAGTCTTGGGAGGCATGGCGACGGTTTGTAAGTAGTTGGTTTGCTGAAGGCAAGGGAAGAAATGGATGTTTTTGAAGATGAAGGAATAGGCGTCGACGATGAGCGAGTCGGTCGATAGAGTCGGGAGGCGTATGAAGAGAAGGAGAGCAGTAGACGAACAGGGCGATATCGTCGGGCGCGTGGAGGGGACGGGGCATGTTTATATATCAGGCGGGGGCAGGAGCGCAATCAGTAGCTCTTACTCTGGGCTCAAGGCTCCGGCTCTTACAGCTTCGCGACCTCTTTGCCCACCTGCCATGGACCCACCTGCCTCGATGGGGAGGAGGGGCTCATCAAGCGCCACGCCAAAAAGCTCATGCACGCTTTGCACCCGTCGGCATGGGCTTGTACACATGAGTGCACAACGCCAGCGGGATCTGCACAAGGCGCACTACTACTTGGATCCCGCTCTCAGATTGGTTCGAGAGCTGTGCATAATTTAATTCACCAGCACTAAGCTTGCACTAACTGGCTTCAGCCACACTAGCTTGCCAGCCTGACCGCGATATGCCACTTGGTAAATGGGGCACCAATAAATGCCAAAATAATACCTGAACCGTGACCAATTTTTTGATTGGTCGGCTCAGACATCACCTCGGGTGAGGTGTACCTCTGTGTGATCTAGAGTCTGGCAGAATGGGCGAGCAACTCATGCCCCCGAGCATCCATTTCCCTCGATTCTCGCGTTTCTTCACTCACCCTCCTTTACGATCTCAATGAGTCATTTTTGCCGTGTTCTTACGAGTTAATGGCAAGTTTTCGCGTTAGAAATGAGGCGGAGGATTCATCAAGTTCTTGCGCTTGATAGACGAAGCACAGCACCCGCTTAATGGTCATGACGGCACATTTGAATGAGCCATGCTCATTGTCGCATACCGAATTGCAGCACATACAGCTGATTCCGTCTCGTCGAGGAGCTCGTCAATAGCTCCAAGAGCATCGGCGACGTTTATAATGTGATTTTGGAGTTGTCCCGAGTTGATTTGGTCATGATGTCGCCCAGATCGTCCAAAGTCACTCCTGAGCCCAGATCGCGACGTCGCGCGTCGCACTCTGAAGCTATCCGCATCCTACCACTGCCTAATCGTCAACCCACCACACATCACGCCATTGACTGATTTTATCTCATTTGACGGTCTCGGATTACGCAAATGTAATTTGTAGACATTTTGACTTTTTTTTGGTTCATCAGAAGCCCTTCGTTGTGCACTGAGAGCGCAGAGATCCAGGATCACGACTTACACGGTCGGAGGCGTCCGACAAGCTTAGCCGGGCGATCGCTCCTATCACACCTTGTTGCTGCACACCAAGCATGTCGGTAAGGACATAGCTTGTATGGATACTCCGTCGGCTTCTGAACATTTCAGCAACTTGCGCGCCTACTCCTTATGTCGACACGTTAGCTCAACAACATCGTCGCTGCAAACAAAGCACCGCTCGTGAGCAGAATTCAGCCAGTCAGCCCACCAGTCAGCACTCGTTCTTGCAAGCTCCTTCAACTCCTCAAAAACACATTCCCCGTAAAATCGGGCTTAGCCATTGCTTCTCGAGTCTTCAGAAGACTTTTAAGTTAATCTTATTTGCGCAGCTCCTCCTCCTACTCCAGCTTGACGACGAACGCGCTACGTCAGGTGAGGGGCACGACGTGGCATCGTAGTAGAGTGCAGTCTACGACTGAGCCAACACCTTGGTCTTCAAATTGCTTGCAGAGCTTGAAAAAAGTCCTGCACTTCTAAATATTGGCATATTTGTGGCACCTTGGTGTTTTCTTTGTCATTGCAAACTGCACCTTGTGGCAGGCTGTTGGCCGCTGCCTATGATGCTCACTTGCAGCCTCGCAGTCTCGGGATGCATCGCGGCCACGCTGTTTCACGGCCCCCGAGGCTAGAGATAGCTTGAGTGCCAAACACTACTTTAGCATCAGAAATGACGCATCATTCCAGTTTTTTATTCTTGATAATGAACTATAGTCTGTAATCGCGGTTATCCGAGTTAGTAGCATTCCTGTTCCAGCCTCCTCGAAAGAGGAAAAGGGCTATGTCCTGCTATCGCATCGGTTGAAATCCTTAGAACACTCTGCCTCTTGTCCTTAATAGAGTCTGTGTCCACATTGTTTCCGGGCAGTTGTTTCACACCAGCTGTTATCGAGGAAACGTGATTGGGCTCAACGTTCAAGTAATTTACACTTGATAACGCTTGAAAACGCGGCAATATAGTAACACAGCAAGCTTCATATAAACTGCATGATGTAAGCGGATTCGGTTATTGTCTAATTGCCAGCAGCATTGATACGGTCTAGTCAGCTGATCTGCGACGACGCACTCCCCAAACCCCAACCTGTTGACGGTGAGCACATGTGAACAATCACATGACCCGCCTGATAGAACACAGTCCACGACTACAGTGCTTATAAAATTTGGCACTAAGCGCTTTGCCAATCAGAGTAAGGCGGGACACGGAACACGATCGTTCCCAGACGGTCGTAAGGACACCAAGAACAGAAAAGGCCAGCGAAGCAGGATATCATCACCGACTGCAGTTCATTTCTCCTCCTGATTTCTACGGCGACGAGTTTCCGCCAGCTTCAACGCGAACACGAGATCATGTCCGCCTTTTTTATCATATAATTCTTCTCGACTTTTCTTTCTGCGCTCTTTTGGAGCTCGTGCCGCCCATCGTTCTGCTGCCCCACGTCTCCTTAACTCGGCGCATGCTCGTCCGATAGACAGATAAACGCCTTCGATCCTCTCTCCGATTCAACCTCCCAGCTTCACCGTCACCATGGCCGACTATGCCCAGTACCACGCCCTTGGACAGGGTGAGGTCCTGGACCCGAATGACCCTAATCGAACCTACCAACCTGCTTCCCAGCAGTTCCAACCGCCTATCGCTCCCTCGCCTTACCAGCAACAAGCACCACCACAGCCAGGTTATGGAGGAGCGCCGCAGTACTATGGGGGCCAACAAGCTCCTCCAATGACTGGATCGCCCGCTCCAGCTCCCGGGTACGGCTACGGGCCTCCCCAGGCCGGAGGGCCTCCGGGAGGTCAAGTTCCGCCGTCACAAGATGCTACGCTAGCCGCGCAATTGGGAGGAATGAACTTGGGAGATGGGCACCACACCGCAAAGAGAAAGAAGAAGGACCGACATGCTTACCATACTGTGGAAGCCGCAGGCTCTTCACAGGCTTTCAATGGCATGCCCACACAGGGAACTTCTGCTTCGCAGTTCCTCGATAACAATGTTCCGAGCGCCTCGGGCTTTGGAGGACAATTTGGAAGCCCTCAGGGGACTCCCCAGATGCTCAGCCAGGGCCAGTTCGGAGCACCTGTCAATCCTGCTTTCAGCCCTATTGCACCAGCGGCCTCTGCCAATGTCGGCGAGGGCTTCGATGCCGCAGCAGTTTCGACCAGCGGGCCCAAGGGAGTCTCTCCCGACGACATGCCCAGCGTACCGGCTTCACGAGATGTTGTCCAGCAATATTACCTGAAGAACGTATATCCTACTTTTGAACGACATGTTCCCCCACCTGCGACCGTCTCGTTCGTCGCCTACGACCAGGGCAACTCTTCCCCAAAATACACCCGACTCACTCTCAACAACATCCCCGCGACTTCCGAAGCCTTGCAAGCCACAGGCCTCTCCCTTGGACTACTGCTGCAGCCATTGGCTCCCCTTCAAGCTGGAGAAGCTGATATTCCCGTCCTGGACTTTGGCGACGCCGGTCCCCCACGGTGCAGACGATGCCGAGCTTACATGAACCCCTTCATGATGTTCCGTTCGGGTGGAAACAAGTTCGTTTGTAATCTCTGCTCATATCCTAACGACACTCAACCCGAGTATTTCTGCGCAACCAGCCCTCAGGGTGTTCGAGTCGACCGAGATGGCCGACCCGAGCTTCACCGGGGAACCGTGGAATTTGTAGTACCCAAGGAGTACTGGACGCGGGAGCCAGTTGGCTTGCAATGGCTGTTCCTGATCGACGTCACTCAGGAGGCTTACAACAAGGGTTACGTGGAAGCCTTCTGCGAAGGAATTCTTGTCGCTCTGTACGGCGGCGAGGACCAGGAAAGGGACGAGAATGGAGAGCCGAAGCGAAGGATACCAGAGGGAGCCAAGGTTGGCTTTGTCACATATGACAAGGATATCCACTTTTACAATGTCAACGTGAGTTTATCGATACTATTGTAGAAGCACCTCTACTAACACCAGCCAGCCCGCCTTGGACCAAGCACAGATGATGATTATGCCCGATCTCGAGGACCCCTTCGTCCCGCTAAGCGAGGGCCTCTTCGTTGATCCATATGAATCCAAGGACGTCATCACATCCCTCTTGACACGGTTGCCAGATATGTTCTCCGTCATTAAGAACCCCGAGCCTGCTCTCCTTGCTGCCCTAAGCTCGGCGCTTTCTGCGCTCGAGAAGACCGGAGGCAAGGTTGTGGCATCGTGCTCCGCGCTACCGACTTGGGGCCCTGGCCGTCTGTTCATGCGCGACAATGGCAACCACTCCGGTGGAGAAATTGACAAGAAGCTCTACTCGACGGAGCACCCGGCCTGGAAGAAGGTTGCTGAGAAGATGGCAGCCGCTGGGGTCGGCGTTGACTTCTTCCTCGCTGCTCCTTCAGGGGGCTACCTCGACATTGCCACGATTGGTAAGTTTGGCACCTCTTGGATAATAGTAGAAAGCTTGAGCTGATCGCATCGCCCCTAGGCCATGTTTCTTCCACGACTGGTGGCGAAACCTTCTATTACCCTAATTTCATTGCCGCGCGAGACAGCCGGAAGCTGTCTCTTGAGATCGCTCACGCTGTGACCCGAGAGACCGGCTACCAGGCTCTCATGAAGGTCCGCTGCTCCAACGGTCTGCAAGTCTCTGCCTACCATGGCAACTTCATCCAGCACACGTTTGGCGCCGATTTGGAGATTGGCGTCATCGATGCGGACAAGGCGATGGGTGTTACATTCAGCTACGACGGCAAGCTGGATGCTAAACTTGATGCTCATTTCCAGTCAGCTCTCCTCTACACTACTGCTTCAGGACAGCGCCGCGTGCGGTGTTCCAATGTCATCGCCAGCGTCACAGAAACCTCCAAGGAGTCGGGCGCGCGGGAGCAGGGCATTCGCGAGTGCCTCAAGTTTGTTGACCAAGACGCCGTCATTTCCATGTTGGCCAAGGAAGCTAGCACGAAGTTGGCGACGACGTCAAGCAATCTCAAGGATATTCGCAACTGGCTCAACGAGAAGGCTATTGACGTCCTCGCTTGTTACAGGAAGCATGCCGCCCAGCAACATCCTCCGGGACAGCTTGTCATGCCTGAACGGCTGAAGGAGTACTGCATGTACCTGCTGGGTCTCCTCAAGTGCCGAGCGCTCAAGGGCGGTGTTGAGAACTCTGACCGCAGAGTCTATGAGATGCGAATGCTCCGCTCCATGGGTGCTCTCGAGCTGAGCTTGTATCTCTACCCCCGTATGATCCCCGTCCACAACCTCCAGCCTGAAGAGGGCTTTGCGGACCCTGAGACGGGTCATCTAAAGGTGCCGCCTTCGATCCGCACGTCATTCTCGCGCGTTGAGGCCGGTGGTGTGTATCTGGTCGACAACGGCCAGCAGTTCCTCCTTTGGTTTCACTCGCAAACTTCTCCCAACCTCATCGCTGATCTCTTCGGCGAGGACAAGGACACGCTCAAGAGCCTGGATCCTTACACGTCGGCTCTACCAATGCTCGATACTCACCTCAACGCCCAGGTTCGCAATATTATCGAATTCCTCCGTACAATGCGGGGTTCCAAGGGCCTGACGATCCAGCTCGCCCGGCAGGGCATCGACGGCGCCGAGTTTGACTTTGCACGCATGCTGGTGGAGGATCGAAACAACGAGGCGCAGAGCTACGTGGACTGGCTAGTTCACATCCACAAGGGCGTCCAATTGGAGGTAAGCTTATCCCATCTACCTAGTTCTTCTAGTCATCCACTAACAAACGAGCCTAGCTGAGCGGACAGCGCAAGAAGGAGAGTGACGAGCACTCCGCAGCAGCGTTGTCAAACTTTGCAGGTCTGAGACCAGCTTACTGGTAGTTGAAAAGCACACAGTGTACTAGAATCGGATGTTGAGAGCAGCGGTGGTTTATCCTGGTGTCATCCAACAGAAACAAAACTTGAGGGATGAGAGAAGAGTTGGGTAGCGGGTAGCACAAAACACACCGACATATCGTCAAAGCCATCCCAATCATATGTTTCGCGAGAACATGCCTCTTCCCCCGTTGTCTATGCCTTGCGGTCCCTCTGTCTGTGTCTATCCGTCTGTTCATTCTTTGATGACTATCCACGGCAACCATGATGCTTGACGCCGAAGGAGAGGTCTCTCAGGCGGTCAGTTTCTCTTTCTGCATCTCGCCTTTTCGCACAACTGGCCTGAAACAGCCTCGCCGTTCACCTTGCAAACCGAGCAGGGACAGATGTTGTTGGCCGGTCGTATGTCCCCTCTCCTCTCGAGTTTATTTGCTTCCCCTCACCGTCTTTACGCCATCATCCTAACAGTGCCCGTGGCAGACGGCTGGGATGCGACACGAACCTGTCGTACCAGGGTAGCGCAATCGAGATTTGTGCAACAGTGGGGGAAACGGTTTGATACCCGGACGAGGCGGTGGGGATGTCCAAGGTGACGGGAGGTGAGAGAAGGCGATTTGAAGAGTATAGCATGAGTGTTAAGAAAGTCAGCATGAATCTCATTCCGAAACGAGATTGAACCAAGAGCACGAGATGTCTTAGCGAATGCCTCTCTCGAGCTTGACTGCGACCCATGATGGTTCCCCCGCTGGCCAATAGCTTCCCCCTGCCGTCAGCCGTCAGCCGCCACCAGCCGCGGCTCAAGACCCGCCTTCTGGGGTTACACACGAGGACGAGAGCAGGGGGCCAAGGTGCTAAGGCTGCGAAGCGCTGTATATGAGTGTGTTAGCCCGGAGGGATGCGTTATCTTGCATTGGTAGTGGTGATCGGGGGAGAGGAGAGAACGGAGGAGGATCGCTTCATGGCTGTGAGAAAGTAGGCAAGTATCCGTACAGTACAGTACAGTCCGTACATAACAGTACGTAACTTACCTACCTACCTACCTAGGTAGCGTTAGTGGACAATGTTGGTCATCTGATATCACAAGTCCTCCATAGCCGATTCACCATGCACGCATGTTGGCTCCCTTCACCACCACCATTACCCGCACTTCGTACTCACAACCAACACATTCTACGTGCCCTGTCAAGCTGCGCTCCCACTCCCCTGCTCTCTCTTCCATCAGACCACCACCAACCCCAACCGCCCTCGGAGCCTCGTGACGAGGCGGTCAGCGTCGTTTAATGTCCATCCTCGGCGGCAGTGGGGGTTCCCAGCGCATAACGCGTGCGTGCAGAAGATGTGGTGGCATGGTTGGGCTATAATATGCGCCCGGAGACTCGGCAAAGTACCTCTGTACTCTGTAGGCATCGAGGATACCTGCATGTGCACGCTATGACTGCAGCTGGGATCGCTTGGCCAGAGCTGATGTCACGGCCAAGCGAGTAGATGCAGCGTTGGTGGCGGTAGAAGGATTCAGCAAGGACTCGGCCTTGTCGTCCACCTGTCTTGACTGTTGATAAGTTGATGGGGGACCTCAGATATGACGCTATCACCGTCGTGTCTTGTCCCAATTGCGGTCTTCTCGGCCGAGTTCAGCCCCAGCCATCCGCAAGTCAGATCCACCATTAATGATTCATTAGTTCCCCCCCGGCCGGGGCACGGGACTGTGGGACCAGCTGTGAGCCAGGGTATGACACGAGGTAACATGAACAGGACTCGTTGGACACTTGAATTAAAGATATGCGATACACCCAACACCGATACCAGCAGTCATTCGTCGTGGCACAGCCGCCTGGCAGGGCCGCTTGTCAAACAGTGAGACTCCAAACGTTAACACCCAAACACCAAGAAAAAGAAAAAATTGCCGTCAGCGTGACTACGACCAACAAGACAACAACCAACAGAACCGCCAGCGGCACGCCATTGGACTCGGATATCCCCTTCCGCAGATTTATCCTTGGTTCCCAATAGCTCTCTCGCGGCTCCAGACACCTGGGGCCCCGGGGCTGGCGTCACGGATCCTTCTCTAAGCGCCCAGCAAGCTCCCTTGTTCGTTGGTTGACCGCCAGAATGCGGACAACTGCAGCAGAGACGGAAAAGAAACACTGCACAAGGGTCCCGCCAGTCCGGCCGGTCGGCCTCAAAATGGATAGCCGCCAGGGCTCCCCACAACCCGACGCGCTCCTGAAGCCGGGCATTCCTGGCTACCTTCCAAGTCAGGGAATCTCCTCGAGTCCTCGCCAAACTCGTAGGTCTCGCCTTGTAACCTGTCATGAGTTGGTACTGCCCCATCACGTTGTGATCATGCCGAGTCCATACCGTGGATCCGGTTGCCGGAGTACTCGGTCGACCTCAGCGGGGTTGAAAACGTGCTCGAAGATGTGGCGATCGGTGGGAGCGCTGCCATGGCTCTTACTTGATCCCGATGAGCTCGAGGATCCAGCCCGAGACTTGCCCTTGGAGCCACTCTCTTTCTTGGCAATCTCGTCCAGAATATGGCGTGTTGTACTCTGGAGAGGATCCTCGAACACGAACACCACGTAGGAAAACTGGCCGCGGAGATCCGGGTCGAAAAGGAACACATCCCGCCAGAGCTCTGCCAACTCCTGGGGAGGGTTGCGATAACCATTGCCCAAGCCAAAATCGCCAATAACTACACGGTCATACCCGTTATAGAGACAGATGCGAAGTGCTCCACGAAGCTTATCGCGAGTCATCTCGCGCTCTTCTGCAAATGAATACTTGAGGCCGTTGTCCTTGAGTTTCGGCCATCGGGTTGGTGGCACCGACACGACGGGTAGGTCAAACCAGCTGTCCAACCTATCGTAGCGGTCATGAGGCCCGCGACAGACCACAACAGCGTCAGACAAAATACCGCCCTGTGATGGGATGGGATAGTTGTTCGGTTCCGGGGAGTTGGGCCAAGGCGAGTTCAGCGTGGCTGAGAGGTTACTCCGTCGGCAGAGCTTCTCCTCATATCCGACGCAACCAGTCTCCCAGTCTCCTCCAGGTCTCCGTTCATTGGCAGCACATATGAAAGGAATTCGCACTCGAGGGCCTCCAGCTGCCTCACTTTGTTGTGTGTCCATTGCTGCGTAGGTCAATGCCTTCATAACCGGATCACCAATTTCAATTATAAAGGTAGGCGGCCGTGTACTAGGCTTTTGACGCTGAATAGTGAGCTGTGCGATGGGCTGTCGGTAGAGGTAGGAGTAGGGTGGAAATATGTCGCCATAGTTCTTCTTGACGAGTGGGATGAAATTCCTTTTGGTATCGGCTGCGACCTCTGAAGGCCGTACCCGGCTGGATCTTGGCGGAGCCATGGAGAAGAGAATGGTAGTAAACAAGTGGCAATGGAAGTACTGGCGTTACGAGGAACAGGATCGTAGTCAGATACTCTCTGGGCAATGATAAGAGTGAAGTGAGAGGCCAGGAAGAGATGATGGAAAGAAGTCTCGCCAGCCAAGGAAGAGAAACTGCAGGTGAGCGGCGGTGGTTCAGGTGAGGACAGGAGAGTGGTGCATTGATGTGCTGAAGGGTGGCGATGCTCTTATATGCACATTCGGCAGTGATTCTGAAAAAGCAACACGGTGGAGGAATCTGTCACCAGACAAGATCCGAGGCCTCAGTCTGGTTGACTGGATACTTTGGCGCAAGCGAGAGGGGAGGGATGGCTACCGGGCTGTGTGACCCAATATGTCCAAGATCTGAACCACCTGTTTAGGACAGGTTCGGCCAGAGGCGAGGCAACAAGCCAAAGAACGGGCTTGAAGTTAAGAAACCAACATGGCTTTATGGGTACGGGAAGACATACGTGCTGAGATGGGGTCCCGTCGCTTGACGACAGACACAGCCTGGCAGGGACGCACACTTGCACATACAAGTCGGTACAAGCAGCGAGTGTACAGCGCAGGGCCAGCCAAGGCATGGCAAGGCAAAATGCAGGGCCAGCCAATTTAAGACAAGCCAAAGGCACGGACAGGACAGGACCCATCAGATGGAGGGCCCAGGGACTAGGGACTATCAGTAGCCAGCCGGGGGTAGCAGATCGTGACCACCACCACAGACGTAGGGGCACCGACATCCAAGTTGACGGAACCGGGGTGGGCTACACTGAGCATCAACTGTCGGGAACCGTGGAGCAGCTGCAAGATCTCACGGGAACACAGGCGGCGCCGCCATCTCAGACGGAGCGAATAGCCATGCTGGTTGGGTGGTTGACGATCAGAGCTGTGGAGGAGAGCGACATCCATCGGTGGCTGTGAGACACAGCTGGCCGGGACATTGTTGCGAACCAAGATCTGTGGCACCCCTTCATCTCGCCTGGTCGAAGCTTGTGTCCAAGCGGATAGCCGGGGCGGCGGAGCGGCTGTGAAGGAAACAATAGTGTGTGCGTGTGTGTGGAGATGCGTGACGAGGAGGCTCAGCTGTCGAGTCCGAGTACACGGAAGACTAGAGAAGATGCGTCCTGGAAAGTCGACGTTGCGGGCAGCCTCCAGTGACCGGTGCAAGTACCAAAATTCCACATCCATGCATGTTATGCGAGAGACGAGGCGGAAAGTGTGCGGAGTGCGCAATCGATCGGTTCAAGATATGAGACATGGAAGACCGCATAGAGTCCAGTCACGATGCTTGGTTTAAGACAGGGTCGGGGCCGGCGCGGGAGGTTGCGGTGTAGGCTTTCTTTTTACTCGTCCCGAATGATGTCGGGATTTGGAAACTTGGGAGAGAATCGGTGAGATTGCCTTTTGGCTTTGGAACTAGTTGAGAGAAACACGCTTGCTGTGGGTGGGTGGCATGTCTCGTTCCGTGTCTCGTGAGATGCGTGGTTGTGGTGTGTGGGTGCTCTACGTGATGAGTCTCGACAAACCCGCAAGTGCTGAGGGTTGGTTGACGTTGGTGAGAGATGGCCATGGTCATAGAGTGGGTGTTGTTGTTGGGGATAAGTTAGGTTGCAGTTGAGAGAAAGGACAGTCCATCCATGGATGTCGTTGAATCAAAGCTCGCAGGTGCTGTTATCGTTTGCGCCTTCCTTACACCTCTGCTGTGGTAAGCCTCCATTTAGCAACCAAGGTCCGTCCCGGTGCACTGGCTTGTGCACCTGCGCACACTAAGCGCCGTAATCTGTGAATCTGTGATCGTGGATCGGCCTGTTGAACCACCCACAGAAGCAACCTTGAACCCAATTGCCACCGAATTACAGGGCTACAGGGCGCTATGGCCAGCTACTGTAAGCATGACACCTTCCAGCGTTTAGCGTTCCCAGCAGCGGGGATCCGATGCGGTGCTCGTCTCTAGGCCCGCCGCTTAACCAAGCTGGGAACTGTTCAGTCACCAACGGTTTATCGGTTTTTCCAGTTGATTAACGTCATGGTTACCCTGGAGCATCTTGTGACGGGTCATCACCAATATCCAGAAATTCTCCACCAGCATCGAAGCTCACCACCCCTTGCGTTCAGCTCCACGACACCACATCTCACCGACAGGAGGCCTAATTCTCATTAGTCAATTTCGCACATGATCCATCTTGACCGGGATTACGGAGACGCAGCTTAATGACTGCGATTGAAGCTGGATAGGTCCCGAGAGTTACCTAGCTCTTGTTCATATATCCCGAGCTCCTGACTCATCATCCCACACGATGCGGTCGATACGTGTCTCCAGATTCCCAAAGTCTGGAAGGCTATGGCCTCAGAGACGGCCCTATTCAGTCCGAGTGCCTGGCGAGTGCCAGCAGGACATCAAAACCGTGGCGGAGCTGAAAGCTTGGGGACCGACAACTCATGTACCAGATGTTGAGGTCTGCGGATGGGTGAGATCAGTGCGAAAGAGCTCAGGCGTGCGCTTTATCGACATCACCGATGGCTCATCCATGAGACCTGTCCAAGTGGTTGTTGACAAGAGCCTAGCCACAGAGTATGTAACCAAGCCTCAGCCTCAAGTTCGGCTTCAATTGAGATCTATTAGGCCCTGACTAACACCTTCTTAGCATGCGCCCTGGTGCTGCAGTCCGTCTAAAGGGCACATGGATTGATGAGAGTACAAAGCAACCCGACACTGCTGGGGCACTCTCCCAGACTCCAGATGCCGATGGCAAACTCGACTGTCCAGCAAGCCCCGAATCGAGCTCACCACCCCAAGCTTCGGGGTCTTCCAAGGCATATGCTACTCCCGAGCTTCAAGTCTCGGAGGTGAAAGTCCTAGGACACTCCGACCCGCAAGTATGTTCGCAACGCCTACTCCTATGTTTGCCTCTCGAGCCCTCTCTCATACGCAACTTTTAGACATACCCGATCCAGAACAAGTATCAGACCCCTGAGAGCCTTCGCACCATCTCTCATCTTCGACCTCGCACTCCCCTCAACTCTACCATGCTACGCTTGCGCTCCGATGCCACTGCCCTCCTCACCCAGTTCTTCTTTCGTGAGCGGTTTCAGCAGACGCACCCGCCCATCATCACTTCGTCCGATTGCGAGGGAGCCGGCGAGGCGTTTGCGGTCAGGGCATCTTCACCCGGGGAGTTTTTTCGTGACCCCAAGTATCTAACAGTTTCCTCTCAACTTCATCTCGAGGCTCTCGCTCAGGCACTCGGAAATGTCTGGACCCTGTCGCCAACCTTCCGTGCTGAGCAGAGTGATACCTCGAGACATCTCAGCGAGTTCTACATGCTTGAGGCCGAGATGAGTTTCGTTGAGAATATGGATGAGGTCATGGACCTAGGACAGCGCATGTTGACCTCACTCGCGTGTGGGTTGAAGGAGCTCAACGCCGCCAAGGAGCTGGAGCAGAACCGTGTCGACTCAAAGGATCCAGCCGAGCGTCTTGCTTTCGACGACCTAGTGGGCCAAGAACAACTAGGCCGTCGCTGGAGAGGTCTCCTCACCACCGAAAGATGGCCCCGGATTACCTACAGCGAGGCAATCGAAATCCTCAAACCTATAGCCGACCAATTCGAGCACAAGCCTACATGGGGTGCTGGTCTACAGTCTGAACACGAAAGGTATCTGGCGGAGAATATCGGCTACGACGGGGCCACAGATGCATTCGTCCCGATCTTTATTACCCAGTATCCGCGCGAGATCAAGGCCTTCTATATGCGCCAATCCGCTTCATCCCCGGCAGCTGGTCCGACAGTCGACTGCTTTGATCTTCTGGTGCCCAACCTTGGCGAACTGGCTGGAGGCTCTATGCGTGAGCATCGTCTTCCCCAACTGGAAGAGAACATGCGTGCTCTCGGCCTTGAGGTTCCCAGCACGCGCTCCTCCGAGGGGAAGGAGTTGGCTTGGTACCTCGACCTGCGTCGCTGGGGCTGCCCTCCTCATGGCGGCTTTGGCCTTGGTTTCGACCGACTCCTGAGCTATCTCACAGGCGTGCCCAACGTCCGCGACGTCGTCCCCTTTCCACGCCACTACGAGCGGTGTGACTGCTAATTGCAGTGCTGAGGTCAATGCTTGCTCCTCTCACCTCGTCTGCTCGACCACGAAGACGTTCCCAGCCGTCTTTCCTACGTTTCGTATATCGTTCTCGTTAATGCCTGCCTAGCTTGGACGTCGCGTCCCCCACACCGCCGTCTTCAGCGCTGGGATGCAACTCAGCGAGCGATCTGATACCCGTGTCTCTTCGCTGTGGTACGTCGCACACATCGAGGCGAGCGACACCCGTGTAATCATATCAAGGCAAACAGTCGCGAGAAGGGCCCTTGTCGTCAGACTCCCTTCACCCAGGCAGCGTGCAGGAACGACAAATACTGTGTGACACGGCAATGAATCTTCAGACTTCCCCGCCCTGAGAAGACAGCATTATCGATGCGGTGAAGGGGAACTCTTGGCTTGACTCGGATGAGTACATACAGTGCTTGCGAGATCTGGTTCGATGTATGTTGCCGACGGGGAGACGCGCCGGATCTTCCGGGGACGATGAGGTTGGCTGTGAGATCTGATCTTTGCGGTCGAGACAACAGGCCGGGATCGTTGGATGAGCCTCTTGTATTCTGTGACCGTCCTTTGCATAGTTTTGAAGGGGTCTTGTATTCTTTTCTGTATATACTGTAGAATATCTGTACGTTGACATTGTCGGTGGCATATGGTAGCATAGAATTCACGCATTAGATGCTAACGCCTTCAGTTTCTGCTTGCCTCTACTCTAGTAGCTTGGCCAAGTTCTGACAGGCCAACGCTCTGTCTAGAAACCTAATCATTGAGATACCTTGCGATGGGACTTGTAGGGCACGGCGTTGTCCTCTGTGTGGCGAGTTGAAGAGACCTGAATATTCTGCGAACCTCTACAGCTAAGAGTGAACGACGCCCACAGATTACTCAAATCTCCTATTACAGTTTAGAGTGATTGTAGTCTGTTCTGAAATGATTCAAGCTTGGGGGAACATCGTGGGTCGAACACTCGACTCCGGTGTCATTCTACTAGCCCCAGGCCAGCCATGGACATGGCATGAACATTGACTTCGTTCAGCATTGGGGTCTGAATACACCACGATGCCAATCACTATGCTCGAAGTCGTAGAGTGCATTACTAGTCCAGACAGAACTAACCAGCTGACCATGTGAACGAGCTAAAGCCTGAGAGCGACAGTCAGGACAAAGAGATATAGGCGACGAAAGTCTCTACATTGAGGAGGACATCATCCCAGGATCCTTAGCCAAAGAAAACCATCAACAGCTGCCTCCGGGTTCTTACGAAATACAAGAACTCTCGCAATACATATGAACTAAACGACCCCCAACAGCGCGGTGAATACACGTATAGACAACTGACCAAGGCTCATCAATTGCACTTACAACCCACCTACCCTGCAGCCCCATCGATATTTGGAATACATCCGATGGAACAAGACCAAAAGTAGATAAATCGGCTCGAATACGATACAGGGCCTACAACGGACTGATACTCGGCCCCTTCTCCGCTTGACGGCTTATCCTGTATACTTGATACACCAAAGTCCCTCCTGGGGAGTCCATCCCACGCATTCACAGATCCCGGATGTACGGAGTAGCCTACGGATATGGCATCCCTGGTACGGAGTAATAAACCAGGGGGATATGGGTAATCGGCAAGTCGGTGGCGTGGTCCGCGCCAAATCGCCTACCTCAGCCACCACAAACTTGATGATAATGTCTACGGGGCAGAAAAGCCGTCCATTCGCAGGCTGTAGATTCCAAGCAAGCCACTGTAGATCCGGAGGCTGATACGCACAGTAACAAAGTCCGCGTTTCATGGCGCGGCTTAAACGGCACTCACTCGGGGGCAAGGGGGTGAGGGGCGGGCGTTGCGCGCGGTTGCGGTTGGGACAAGCACTCGCAATAAGCAATAAGCATATCTGGCCATCTTGCGGCGCATGCGTCACCATCATCCCGTGGCACAATGAGCGCAACGATCGTGCCGACGCAGCCGCTCTGGGCGGAGGCTGGACCCTCCCCTAACCGTCGACGAGGAGGGGGCGTGTGGGACCCTTGCTAAAAGGCGCTTTATTTCCGGATGGCCTCAGGGCTTTTTCTTGCTGTCAAGACTAAGCATATTGAGCGGAGTACGGAGCACAGCTCGGTGTATTACTGTGGGTTGTGTCGTGCTGTTGTTGTGGGCTTGAGGGTATTTGGACTTCGACGAAGAACAAAACAACGGGGCTTCGAGAAGACTTTGCCGTGCCAAGCCCCGAAGGTTCGGCCCTTTGAGAGCCGGGCCTCGGTATCCAGACCAGAGGCCCGTCCGTCCCCCAAGTCTACGCCCTGGTGTTGCATACTGATACTGCATCAGAGATCCACCCTCCAGTCCATACCTTAAACCCGACTTCTTTCCCTCCACGTCTACTCCTCCGTCCGGCACTCCTGATCTCCAGTTTATTGACACCAGGTCTGCCGACGGGCGGATCGGTTATAACGGCCGCGCTGGTGCGGCCATGCGCCAGTCATTCCGACTTTGCCGGGCACCACGTAAGCTTGGCGGAGTGTCGGAGGACCAACTTTGACACGCCCAAGGGCCCGAGATTCGCAAAAGTGCGCGCGAGACACGGGGCACGTACGTATCGGTGACGACAAAAAGCCCCCTCCAGAGTGTGAAATAAGCTTAAGCTGGGCTTGGGAGGGGGTCAGGGTTGGCAGATGAACTCTCTTGGCCCGGCCTGGCCTGGCCTGGCCTAGGAGGAATCAAAAATACTTTACTTAGCGCCAGGCCAAATTGTCAGAGACAAGTCTTGGGCCATGGCGTCGTTAAAGGCGACGCTAAACAACCATAATGGACAAGCTTGTCTTGACTCTCTCATCTTGTTTTCGCCCGCATTGTCACCGAATGTCACCGGAGAGGCAGCACCCTCGCCGTTAAAAAAGAGTAATGCCAAGATCGGAAGCCAGTATCAGCCAAGGCTCGCGGTGGATGACAGCTGGACACCCCTGCGATAGGATCTGCAACCAACAGCCTCTAGAAAGCGCCCGCGGCCAAGCACTGGAGCAAAGCAAAGCAGACAAGTCAGTGATTACTGTACGCGGAAATTCGGATACTACGGAGCACAGTACCTAATTGTCGATGCCGACTTATCCATGCGGCCCCTCCCACGGGGGATGGGGGCCCATTCCGTTAGTTAATAGGGTATACGCGAGTGGAACCTCTAACGTGAGGCGCATTGATCGATCATCGTGTTTTCGATGGAGCAACTTGAAAAAGCGCTCGTTGAGAAAATCCATATCCGCAAGTGTCCACAAAATGCTTCTTTTTTGTTTCTCCGTCTCCTTCTGCCCCATCGCGCATTTCGTCACTCATGACACATGGCATTCATATATCCATGCTTGTTCTTTTGAGCCAGCAGATCATCACCACAGGGCGTGGGTGATTACCACGTAGCAGATCACGAAACCGGTGGGCTGATGGTCACCCAATAAATTCGCTCGACTGACCCCCTTTCAGCCTCATCGTTGACGGCTCAAGGTCCTGGGAGTCCAGAACTCCTGATGCGGGCAGCCGACAACCTCATCGGAGTGGCTTCCATACCTTGCTGTGGCTAGCTTGAGCTGAGCGAGGACACCGACGGTGGCTGACTGAGTAGCGAGCACGCGTTCAACGCCCTGACGGAAATGGTGATGAGCATGGCCAGGCGGGCGCAAGGGGAAATGCCACCTAGCTAAATATCATTCATGGATTCCAGACCTGGAATTGTCGTCGTTGCCGATTGACTTTTACATACGTAGTATCCACGCAGGCTGAAAGCTCAAAATACCGCCTATGCCGCCCCCTCAAATATGCGTCTCTTTACGCGCTCTATATCCCGACATGGTAGAAAAGGGATATTTTAGCCGATCACTTTGTTAGTAGGTACGTATTTATATACTTGCCACTCCACCTATCCTCCCACATACTTTACGTACCGCCTTAGCAGAATGCTCCGAATAGCCAGACATCCCTGTTAGTACCAAAAATGCGCCGTCGGGCGGGTACAGAGATGACTGATGCGTAATGCAAAAAAGGGCCCAGTCCAGGCCTGAATGGGCGAGTCTGGGCAAATCTTGGCGGGCGAGGATAGATTAAAGTTGCAGTGCGCCTAACCATTTTGGGCAGCCAGCTGAACCACTAATGCACGGGAGCGAGGCCACTGACCACCCTCTGGCCTCTCTCCCCTTGCTACGATAGGCGCTATCGTATACGGCTCATTGAGGCTGTTCACAATTCAACGCCATGGTTGATGGCTGACGAACCAAGGAGTTTGGGTTGGTTGGTTAATAAATTCTGCGACTTGGTGCTGTGTAGCGGGCTGGGGAGTCAATAGCTTCTTGGATGGGTTGAATAACGCGTGGTGCAGTCTTTTCCCTTTACTTTGTCACTGCCAAGATAATGTTGCTAAAAGTAAATACACCGTGATATCACACATGGAGATACTTTGTCGGGAGGCATGACTTGATTTACTACTTGTTCGGCAGCATAAAAAGAGACCAGGTAAGGGGAAACTTCGGTCGCGGATACAGCACCTCAAGCATAATTTACACGCAAGCCAGCGATAGATTGCTACCATCTACTGATCAACCTCCAGGGATTATCTGAGATAACGGTACGGATATAGGGTAACATCTCAGGCAATATGTCGCTGCCTCCCCGAAATGGTCCACGGCTGATATGCGGGTTAATAAAGTATACTACGTAGCAGGAAGCTATAAAGACACCTATCCGTACTACGTAGTAGCATATACCTCCATGACCCCCTTTCATTCCTTGACCGAAACTCTGGAGAAGACCATCGTGCCGCATTCCCAATCGTCGGTGGCACGGACGGATCGGCGGCCATGGTCACTCGCCCCAGCGGGCCACTCGGAACAAAGGTCCAGAGATGAAATAATAATTCCGCACTTCCAAGTCTTAGAAATATCTAGCCAGCGACTCTAACCCGTGCACAACACAGGCCTTCTGTGTGTGCCCTGTCAAATAGTCGTGTCTGGCCAGGTCCTGAGCCGCCCTATGGACAGAGAAGCATGCAGCCACAGACCGCCAAGCTTTTTTTGGGCTGCACGGTAAAAGAGCAAAAGCTTCGCTCTCTCAGGGAGGGTGGGTCACAGTTGCCAAGTTCAGCCTAGCGTCGCATCTCGCGCCTTTCAACGACGCGACATTAAAGTTTTGCTGCCTGTGGCGCCAACCTAGTTAGGTCATTGGCAGGCTACGAGCAGATCGGCGCGCGAGGATTAGAAATATGGAGAGGCCCTGTCTAGCGCTGGACCTTATTAAATCTCGGGCTATTCACCCCAGTCCCAGTCCACCCGCGCAGCCAGGACCAGCGTACGTATTCGTAGCGTGAGAAGAGATGGGCGAGATGCCGACATATCCAGATAATGACATTGCGGTCCCGCCATGACGACGACTTGCCGTGCTGGTAGCTCTATTCCGGTTGGACGCCTTATCTGTGTTTCAGACACTGCCTGTGGACCTTACTTTTATGCTTATGACTTACACGACTTACACGACGTGTCCGCGTCACAATATTCGCGATGAGATCTGGCTTCTTCCGTCACCTGTCTTCCCGTAACCCTACCATAGCTTCAACCTTGGCGCCCAGGCAGACGAGTTTCTTTGCTTGACTTATGTCGATCCGCGGTTGGTTGGCTCCAAGAAGCCAAGACAATGCGACCCACCAGCACCGCGAACATCTCCGGGAATAAGACGTGCCCCAGGATCAGCATGAAACCCAGCCCAGGTCCCTCTGTTTCTGTGCGGAATTGCACACCCCTCCCTGGAAGCCAAGTCGGTTCGAACGGCATCTCGTAACCGCACCAAGCCCACCATCTCCTGGCGCCCTCATCCCTCACAAGCCACGGGCTCCAGTCGACGGCCGCCGATGTGTCCTTTTGCTTCCTCTGCAGGCTTAGCAGGGTTCCATGCGAAGGATCCCCCAGAGAGCACATTGCCAGGTCCAGCTTTGGAACGTCAAGGCCTCCCAATTGGAAGAGGAACGTACTGTAAACAGCTCCTTGATGTGCACACGCCCTTGCGGAATCGCCCCGGTGCCAAGCAAGTGGCTGACAACGCTTAAATTCATGCTTAATCGCAGCGCGTGGTTGTAACCTGATGAGGGGCACCGAGGTACCGCGCCAGCGCCGAGCTCTAAGATCCGTCTTGGCGGCCATACAACACGCTGTTGCAAATCTCAGTGGGGCAAAGACTCGTAGCGATAAGATCCGTAGCCTTTACTCCGTGGCATCGTAAATATATTCCCTGGAGTTGTTGTGTGTTGGTCTGTAGGTGAGATAGCGGACTTTTACGAAGTACACACTGAGAAAAAGCGCTGCGCAGACAGGCAGCTGTCTGTTGGGCCTTGACCTCTGTTCACACGGATAACGGACTACGGATTTCGGACTATGGATTTCGGATTACGGATTCGCCGGACAGGGCTTACCGCTGCGATGGGCGGCTCGATGGATTCCCTGCTGGGCTTATTTAAGGAGACTACGTGTTAGGGGGCCGGATTTCCGAGCTCAACTCTCAGACGGAAACTGGCCATTCTCACGGCGATTTAGAATGGCACGGGTCGTCCGGCGCCCTTGGCTCTATGACACAGCAAATATATCCATTGGACAGCGTTGAACCAAGCTCTGCGACAAGCCAAAGCAGGGAGCTGCCTACACGCACAGAAGCATTCATGTCGATCGTGATGCGTCAACTGCCTGGCCGTGGCAGCCGTCCGTCCAAGCCGAGGCACATGGCAGATACATATGGGTATGCCGTTAAGGACCTTTTGAAGGGTTCACAATGGGCAAAGGCATTTGTCCCATTTGGGGCCGTGTCTCTAGTACCGACACCGAAACGAGGCGAGACAATAGAGGCACCGACTCGGCAGCGCGGCACATCGACGTCATCTCCTGGGGACAAGGTGATTGGCGGGGGATGGGGGAATCGGTTTAGGGGGCCAAAACCGCCGATTATCCCGAATCGTCTCATCTGATTGGGCGAAGCTTGTCCTCACCTCGAGCTGTGTGGCCGTTTGTCCACGGACACTGCTACGGCTTGTCGTAATGAAGGGCAACCCTTTGGAACTGTGCTACATACCCCGTGTTTGGATAATACCATGTCCTTCCTTTAGAGAAGAATCGGGGTATAAAGGGCGCCTCCGGTCTCATGGCCCTTTCCAACCTCTAAAACGACCGAATACAGTTTCAAGACACACAGATCAGATCCTGGTGCGCGTAGCTGAACTATAAACGAAGTTATCTCGGTGGTTTTGCGGCGAGAGGTTATCTCTCTTCTACTTCGTACTTATGCAACTGCAGTTTTGAATTCAAGTATTCGGTGGACAACGTTACCTCCAAATGGAGCAAGACCCCGCGGTAGTGCCTGTATCACGACAAAAAATTGAGTCGAAGCGTGATAGAGCCGCTTTTACCAATTACAGTACGCCCGTTACTTGACATGGATAAGATCGGCCAGCTTGTTGCATAGAGACAAAACCCAAAAGGGAATCGTGGGCCCTTCGGAGATTCGCAATGCTTAAGCTTACCTCGAAGATCTGCATCCTTGGACCCAACTGCCACGCAAGAGTCCAACGTCCTGTGTGCCTGACAAGCGTCATCTTGGCATCAACCGACCAAAGCCTATTCCGCGATAGCGCCCGTCACAGGGAAAGGTCCGCGCATCATGGTGCCGTGAATGCCGGTGGGTGATGCGCCCGAGGCGCAGATCAGATGGGGTGAAAACGTGATAATGAAGGAAAATAATAATAATAATAATAAAATAGGATGATGCTGATGGGCTGTGGAGCTGGCCGGTTGTGTGGGATTAAGACTCATTAAGTGCTGACGATGTGATATTTCGGGCTGAACCAACAGCTGGGATGAGGATCAGCTTGCGCACAGGACTGAGAGAAAAGTGTTTGCTATGGATGACTGCCAATTTCGGATCGAGGCAGCTGGAGAGATTGCTGGCCTTGAAGGAACTGCACGACGGATAGATTTTGTATCTACGAGTTTGACATACGTGAAACAGAGTCGAGAGAGGTTACATGGGAGTTACAGAAAACGGCGATTGCGTGACGACAAACATTCGAGGTTGTCTCAGCTGGTGGCTTGTGTGAGGGGTTGAATACGGAGTACGGACAAGGCAGAAGAGCTGAAGGGCAAGGGTGCTTCTACATGCAGGCATCTTTTTGAGAGAAGGATTGTTGTATTCCTGATGTTTGGGGCAGCCGAGCCGGCGTTATTGGTGATAATTTCCACCGGTTGGACATATGTCTAAAACATGAAATTCCAGATCAAGAATCTTGTTGGCTTGCTCGTAAAAGAAAAGGTAAAAGGTCCGGTACATGCTCCGTCTGAAACCCGATATCTCGCGTGAGCCAAGACCGAGATCCAATGCTGTTGCAAAGACGACAAATCCGAGCTTGTTCCCGACGGCCCTAGACTCGGCACTCACGGCATTTGGTGCCAAGCTAAACTCTGAGCGCCGACAGCCGCATCATCCGCCGTCAGCTAAAAGCGACATGGACATGACACAGCAGTGACTGCTAAATAAGGCGCCTTCTCGCGCATTGCATTGGAATGGATGTACTGGTACGAGGACGGGAGCGATACCAGGAAATTCCCATACGAGTCTGAAATAAGCTCTTTGCGGTAGCGAGTTTCAACGCGAGCCAAGACGCACATGATAATCCCGGCAAGCCTCGCCCTGGTATTCGAAGTCTCGCTTCTGAGCCAAGTCGGCGGCCTCCTGGCCATCTCTAGGCGAGCCCCATCGTCTTGGTCAATTGCAGCAAGTCCAAAGGCGCCTAATGCAGTATCAGACGGTGGCTTTCTTGGGGGCCCGAAAGTTCCGTCGCTCCCACAAGGTGGAAATTCTTCTAATATATCCGCAATGCTTCTTGGCAGAGAGAAAGAGGACCTTTTGCAGAGTGCATGGGCGGTGTATAAAAGTAGCGGTACTTCTTACTGGTATATTATGGGCGCGCTCAGAATGGCGCATCCACACCATGGAAAGATCAGCTGCCAAGCTTCAATGGCTTCACAACCCTGCCTGGGACTTCCAGGCGCGGTCTGGGGCCCCCATTTGCTGAGGTAATAACCAAAACCAAGCCTTGTTGGTGGACCAAACAAGCCAGTCGAATTAAGGCTGGGAAGGATTGTTGGCTCCTTGATATGCTTACATGTTTGCCGCACAGGACCAGGAGAGTACAAATTAAGGTACGGACCTTGTTATTTTTACTCATTATGCGCAGACGGGCGCCACAGGTAGCTCAATATGGTCAATACGGCAGATGCTCGTAGTCTCGTAGATGGAACAAGAGTATTCACTCTATTATTTATGGTTGTCTTTTGACTTCGCTTGGCACTGGCTGACACTTGCAGCTTCTTGGACTCTGAAGAGCAAGGAAGCGCGCCTTCCTTCCATGGCACATTCGCCCTTTAGTCGAGCCACTTTCCTATTTTTCAATATTCCCCTCAGCGAGCCAACTTCTCCTTGACCGCTTTCTCTTGGACCATTTTCCTTTCCAGAGAGCTTACCACCATAATACTCGACCGCAGCTAGCGTCCTCAGAGGCGCCGTCGCTATATCCGTCTCCCGCCGTCAGCATTCGGTTTCAGAGAGAGCTCCTCCGCGTCCAACCAGGGTTGCATTCGCTTCCTCTCACGATACCGTTCTTACAGCCCTGCCGATAATCCGAGCCTCCACGGACGGACGCACCGAAGACGACAATAGGTTAAAACGCCTCCCCCACGAGCGACATCTCCCGCTAGATCCAGCTAGCCTGTCGAAGTTCCAGGCCAGCTCTTGAACGTACTGTACGGTAGGCTTCTTCCGCCCGCTCTCCATCTAGCAGGCCCGCCATGGCTCACACAACATTGATGGCTCTGGGTCTATCGTTTTGCAAGCCGCCTCCATGAGCCTCCGTCCTTTGCCCACATTCCGTTCGTCCCCTTGCCCTTTGCCTGGCCCGATTGCCGTGCCCCATCAATATCATGCTCTTCCTCTCACACGCGGATTCTGGCCCTTCTCGTACTCTACCCCACCCCTGCCCTGCAGCGTCATCTTTCCCTACGGCCCCTTGACGGTGGGTCGGCTTCAAAAGCTTGTCCTGACCAACCTTTTTGCTCATCTCACCCCCCAGCATCTGTGTGCACACCCTGCCCTTGACGCCCTTCACACCCTCCTACTTTGCCGTCCTCCGTGCTGCTCCACAAGGCCGGCCATGCTGTCGCCGACTTATCCACCACGACTTTGCGCCTCCAAGTCTCTGATTACCTTTTTTGACTTGCCTTTGCAACCTTATCTTGCTCTTGGCCCCTCCCTGTCTTCCCGTCTTGTCCGAGGACACGGTTCATCAAACCCTGCTGTCCCGTTTCTAATCATTTCAACAGCTTCTCGTTCTTCTCTCACACTCGCCTCTACTCTGTTTCACTACCTCGACGACAAACGCAGCGAGCCGTATCCTGCTGCGTCTCCTAAGCGTCAACTCGACAGGTACGTTCGTCTCCGTCTCAGATCTCGTGTGTTCTTTGGCTTTGGCACTCGGTGTTTCCGGCGCAATCTTCCTAGGTGAGGCGGTTTGGTGCATGGATCAAGTGTCCTGGATTCACCCGTGGGACCGTTGTGCTCGGTCAAGGGTTGTCGTCCTCTAGTCCGCCTTGCGAGCTGCAATCCACTATTCTTGTGCTTGCTTTACCTTGCTCTGGATTGGACCCCCTCCCCTCGGCTTTAGTTGAGTTGAGAAACAGCTGGGAAGAGCACTGCAGGACCCAGGAAATGATTGCTTGGAGCTTGTTGGTGGTTCCTACGAGGTTATCATGCACATCGCCAAGCGGCAACACTCAATCTAAGGGAAATTTTAGTTGGAGTGGATCCCCCACTGAATCGGCTCCGACGGCACTATTCCGTCAGGGAATCGAGGCTCTAACCCCTGGATGTGGACTTTGGAGTGTGTCACGGTGCCGTTATATGCGCTTGCGCCCTTTGTATCAGAATTATATATGATCACTGGTGCGCGGCATGCATATTGTCCCTGTCTCCTTGCGCATTTTGCTATTTTCCCTTTCTTGGATACGTTTGTCCTGGAATTTCTTCGCCGTGTCAGCAATCACTCGACGCATGTACCCAAGACTGACAAATCATCCACTTAGTCTCGTCACTACTTACTCGGCAACCCCGGCGGCATCGCGAGTGACATCTATCACATTGCCACTTCTCTTTCCACTGGACCTTTTCTGAACCAACACTTCTGGAACGGCAAGAAGCTTACGAACGAGCCCGCTTCTCTACGGTGGATACGTGGACTAATTTCGCACATTCACACGCCCTGGTGCGATCTGATCTGGTGGGTTGCCGCGTGGGATTTGAGCTTGGTTCTCACAAGGCCCTTCTTTATAAGGACGTTGAGAACCTACCAAGGCGCTGGATCCGTTTACTCAAATCCTTTAACCGTCCGCCCTCGTGCGGAATCTATCCAACATCACACCACGTTACACACCTATCATCATGGAGACGTACCACGGCTACGTGCGGACGCCCGCCGACGCTATCCGGCTGTTTGAAGCCTGTCGATTAGGCATCCTTCCCCGTGTGCAACGGAGGCTCTCGGAGAAGGAGAGGCAATCAATTCGATCTGGATCTGTTTTTGTTTGGGATGAGCGGGAAGCTGGGATGAGGCGATGGACCGATGGCAAGTCATGGAGTGCCAGCCGTGTATCAGGAAGCTTCCTCACCTACCGAGAAATGGAGGGTAAGCGAGGTGGTGGCTTTTCTGCAAACCGACGAGGCGCTGGCAAGACTCCCGACTCTGGGCGCGGTAGCGACGAAGACCAAGACGACGGAGAGCCAGAGGGATACCGATACAAGGCCGATGGTCTTATGAAGCAGTCTTTCAGCATTACCACCTCGACTGGCCAGCACCTTCACCTCATCTCATACTATTCCCGTCCTCAGCCTGGCCAGCCCGAGCTTCAGCAACCAACCAACGACGCAGCACTGCGAGGCATTGTCCCCGTCAAGGGCATGTATCCCGAGTCTAGCATGGGAGAGACTAACACCACGCCCGCTCTCACGCGCGCGCCAATGCAACAACCTCCCTTCATGGTAGCTCAGCACGCTCAGCAGGCTTATCCTCCCCCATACAGTCAGCCTGGGTATGGCTGGCCTCCTTCACCTGTCGCAACTCCTCCTTACAGCCATTACGTCGCTCCGTATCCCCCTAACGGACATCACCAAATACCCCCTCACGTTACCCAGGCGACTCTTCCCCCTCCGCAATACGCCCAGGCTTCTGCTTACGACCCGCGCACCTCTCTACCTCCCCCTCACACCGCCAAGCCGACCTACCAGCAGAACGCTTCACCCCATTATTCGCATTCCGCCCTTCCTCGGGGCCACGAATCACCCCGCGAGCAGCATCTTCAGTCAACCGCCCAAAACGCCGTGGTCGATCCCCGCGTGAATGGCTCTGCTCGCACCCACCAAGTACCGCTGCCAAGTCTCGGTGCCGTGACAAATGGACCTCCTGGATCCTCGCTTGCGGCGATGAGCACCCCACCCAACCGAGCACTGAGTGCCAGTCCGCCTAGGAGCTCGCACTCGGAAGCTCCTATTACCTCCAACAAAGCAAGCTTATCAGCGCTCTTGCACCCCACTCCCGCTGCTAGCGAGGCTGGTAGCGCCAAGCCTGGCAGTGCAAGCAGCAGCCCAAGGACGAACGGGGCCTGTGGTCTGGAGAAGGGTGGCGTCAGTGAGGATGCGAGGGCCTTGAGAATGCTGGACCGCAAGTTTTGCATCTAGGAAGATGATAGAACTTCGAGGCCGGGCCGCTAGCGCAATTAGGAAGGGATCTCTGATAAACTGGAACCGAATTCTGAGGGGCAGCATGTCGACACTACGGTGTGACAACGGCAGCCTGGGCATTGCGTGGATTCTTTTTTCTGTTTCGTCATATGCATCGTCAAGGCGTCTTGCTTTTCTACAGGGCAGCAGCCAAGGGGGCTTGCTGCGGTCATATTCAGCGGGTATCTGCCACGACCGGCAATGGAAGGGGACTGTTTTGGGGGGGGTTTGGGGTCATAATGGACGGTTAAGTGGTGTCTAGGTGCATCGCCGGAAAGCGATAACAAACATTGGTCATGTACATATTCGCCTAGCAATGCCAGGAGCATATGGTCAACAAAGTTCAAAAATTCAATTATTTGATTATCTGTCGCGCGAGGTTGTGTACAAGTTGCGAATAACGTTCAGCAGTAGAGCCCGGTGCTGAGGCGTGGGCTACGTGTCTCTGTAAGTCAGAGGTGGCATCCCGAGCATCCCGGGCCAAATTGTCTGTAGAGTAGTCGTATTCAACAATTACCTTTGCAATTCGGCTCAGAGGTAATTATAGGCAACTTTATTGTGCATTCCCATCCATCCGTGCCTTGACACTCAACGCCGCGCGGCGATCTGGCTGGGGCCGCGTCATCCTCACGATGCCGAGATGCCGGCCAAGGCGAGCAAGTCAATACAAAAAAAACAGCGTGTAAAAGGGGGATAAGCTGGGCGGTTGAGTGGCGTCGGGTACTGCGGACGTTTGAAGTCTAGGCTTGAGGTGAAGTTGTCTCAGTGAGGTGGCCATGTGAAATTTGAGATTCGGGGGTGGGATTTGGTGGGGATGGGAGGTTCAGATAGCAGGAAACGATAGAATAGAGCTATGATGTACTATTGTGGCTCTATAACAGGAGGGGTTGAATGAGGGAGGAGTATCAGACTTTGGTTGTGCTTTGGCAAGGCAAAGTCGACCTGTAGTGTTTGGTGTAGAAATGAAGCTATTCTCGGATGACTTGCATAAACTGCGAACTGTAGATTTAAAAAAGAAAAAAGGAAAAAGAAAAACGTTGGCAATAACTAGTTACTTAGGAAATCCCATTTCGAAATTCCATATGGCTACCCACATAGGAACCATCCTGAGGCCACCCGTGTAAGTCGGATGATAGTTTAACCGTTTCCGGCAATTGACAGCTCCTGCGCGCATCACTGGGCAAGAATTAAGCTCCACGCGACGAACTTGGCAGGCTGTTTGTCTTTGTTCGCATCAACGAGCGACAATGACAATTCAATAGCTGCGATACAACGGATTCACCTGTTTCACTCTTACCACGGCTTCAGAATCCTGAGTTGGCGACCACCATGCTATGGCGATTAACCCAACAACCTACTTAACCCTTTATTTTCGCCGCGCCTACCATGTTCACCTTCTGCCCTCTCCAGGGCGCCCTCTCCGACTCGCACGCTTCGCAATCCCTTCTTGAGCTTGATGGAGGCGTGAAAGTTCTGGTTGACCTGGGCTGGGATGAATCGTTCGACGTTGATAAGCTCAAAGAGATCGAGAAGTACGTGTCGCTGCACATGTATTTGCCCCGGTGTTGATGATCGCTGACGAGACGCACATGCAGGCAAGTTACGACTCTTTCGCTCATACTAGTAACGCATGCGACGGCATCTCATCTCGCCGCCTACGCCCACTGCTGCAAGAACATCCCACAATTCACACGCATTCCGGTATATGCGACACGGCCTGTCATCGACCTTGGCCGGACCCTCATTCAAGATCTCTACACCTCGAGTGCCGCCGCTGCAACCACGATTCCACAGAGCTCGCTTTCAGAGACCGCATACACCTTCACTCAGACCGCGACGACTGCGCAAAATCTTCTACTCCAGTCCCCGACCAACGAAGAGATTGCGCGATACTTTTCTCTCATCCAGCCGCTCAAATACTCGCAGCCCCATCAACCTCTCCCGTCACCCTTCTCGCCGCCGCTCAATGGCCTGACCATCACAGCATACAACTCTGGACATACCCTCGGTGGCACAATATGGCACATTCAGCATGGCTTGGAATCGATTGTATACGCGGTGGATTGGAATCAAGCACGTGAGAATGTCTTTGCCGGTGCGGCTTGGTTGGGAGGCGCTGGAGGTGGCGGTGCTGAAGTCATTGAGCAACTGCGGAAACCCACTGCGCTGATTTGCAGCAGTCGTGGCGCCGATAGGACTGCTCAGGTTGGAGGTCGCACCAAGCGAGACGAGCAGCTGATTGACACAATCAAGGCTTGCGTGATGCGAGGAGGAACTGTTCTAATTCCAGTGGACTCGAGTGCGAGAGTTTTAGAGCTATCCTACTTGCTCGAGCATGCATGGAGAACGGACGCTGCGTCCCAGGAGAGCGTCCTGAAGTCAGCGAAGCTATATCTGGCTGGACGTAACATGTCAAGCACAATGCGATATGCGCGGAGTATGCTCGAGTGGATGGACGACAGCATCGTGCAGGAGTTTGAAGCCTTTGCGGAGGTCCAGCGAAAGGTCAACGGCACAGGCGACAAGAAGGAGGGCGGGCCATTTGACTTCAAGTATCTCCGTCTTGTTGAACGAAAAGCTCAGATCGCACGATTACTGAGCCGCAGCACAGAGAACGTCGAGACGGAGGGCCGCGTGATCTTGGCGAGCGACAGCAGCATCGAGTGGGGACTTTCCAAGGACCTTATCAAGGGGTTGGCCAGAGACTCGAGAAACTTGGTTATTTTGACAGACAAGCCAGGGCTATCAAGCGACGACAAGCCATCGATTGCGAGAACGCTGTGGGACTGGTGGAAGGAGCGGAAAGACGGCGTGTCCGTGGAACAGTCCAGCAGTGGAGACAATATTGAGCTCGTCTACGCCGGTGGGCGAGAGTTGGAGATCCGGGAAGCTCAGCGCCAGGCGCTGGAAGGTGACGAGTTAGCAGTATACCAGCAGTGGCTGGCAACGCAGAGACAGCTTCAGGCGACGCAGCAGAGCGGCGGCGCGGCCGGGCTTGAGGCATCAGCTGACGTCGTCGACGATGCCTCCTCCGAGTCATCCTCTGACTCGGAAGACGAGGATGGCGAGCAGCAAGGCAAGGCGCTCAATGTTTCCACAACAATTGGCCAGGCGGGCCGAAAGAACGTGGTGCTAAAGGATGAGGACCTTGGAATCAACGTGCTCATCAAGAAGAAGGGCGTATACGATTTTGACTCACGCGGGAAGAAGGGCCGAGAGCGGACGTTCCCCATGGCTGTCCGGAGAAAGCGCTATGATGATTTTGGAGAGCTCATTCGACCTGAAGACTACCTCCGTGCAGAGGAGAAGGAGGAGGACAGTCAAGACAATGCAAACATGGAGACTGCCGACGACAAGCTGGGAAAGAAGCGCAAGTGGGATGATGTGGCCAAGAACGGCGCGGGTGCCAGCAAGCGGCCGCAGACGACGCGGGCTGGCTCCGCCGATGAGGCAGACGCCGGCGCGAGTGGTGATGGCTTCGTGCCGGATGAGCTTGACAAGGTCGAGGATGTTGAGCCTGAAGAGCCAACAGGGCCATGCAAGCTCACATACCAGACTGAAACTGTCACAGCCAACATGCGTATCGCGTTCGTCGACTTCAGCGGACTGCACGACAAGCGCAGTCTGAACATGCTGATCCCTTTGATCCAACCGCGAAAGCTCATTCTGGTTGGCGGTGGCCGAGAGGAGACGTTCGCGTTGGCCGAAGACTGCCGCCGAGCGCTGGGAGGCGACGCCGCCAATGCTAATACCGCCGGTGGCGATCGTGTTGTTGACGTGTACACGCCTGAAATAGGCGTAGTCGTGGACGCCAGCGTCGACACCAACGCCTGGGTAGTCAGGCTCGCCGACCCTCTCGTCAAGAAGATCAAGTGGCAGAACGTGCGCGGTCTGGGTATTGTTACCATCACAGGCCAGCTCCTCGCTACGAAGCTCGACGACTCGTCAGCGGAGGATCAGGATGCTGCAAACAAGCGCCAGAAGACCGAAGAAGCCGTCTCGTCGACGACTCTCACCGCTACCGCGACGGCTCTGCCCTCTGCCATGCCCACGCTCGACGTGCTCCCCGCAAATCTCATCTCGGCGGTCCGATCTGCCGCCCAGCCGCTGCATGTCGGCGACCTGCGCCTCGCAGACTTGCGGCGTGCCATGCAGACTGCTGGACACACGGCCGAGTTCCGAGGCGAGGGCACACTAGTTGTTGACGGGACCGTGGCTGTTCGCAAGACAGCTGCCGGACGCGTTGAAGTTGAGAGCGTCGGTATGCCCACTGCACGCAGGAGCACGTTCTACGAGGTGCGGAGGGTGATTTACGATAACCTGGCGGTTGTGGCTGGTGCATAGAGCACAGTACGATGGGCTGCTGAAAATAGGAGCTGGGAGAGCAAGGGGCGTAATCTACGGGATACGCTTTTGTACGCTATGAAAGACGCGGGTGTATTCTCTTGGGGAGCCTGGATTTGATTACAAAGCAGCCATAGCGAAACTGGGAGCATATGGTTGGAGATTTGCAAGGGGAGGTGGAAAGTCGAGATAGATGAATAATGGGCTCAAGAGGCTCTTCTTTCGGCAATATCTTTGGTATCTGTGCCGGCTGTTTGGGAATTATCTCTTAGCCTTTGCATTGATGTGATGTGCATGATACGAATGAGAACAAGTAATCAGTGTAGTGGCTTTCTATTCCTAAGTAGTTAATGAACAGAACTTGATGCCATACCTCAGGGTCTTTCCTATAAGCATACACAAGCTTTAATAAAGTACCTCAACGCCCAGCAATGCATATATATTCAAAAATGTCCGGTATTCCCCTTCTGGACAGTCCCACAGCCCGACTAGGCCGTCTCTTACACATCATCTTACAAGTTCCATCGGCGCCATTTCATACTCCCCCGCGCCATCCCTCCCCCTTCCTCTGCCAGACCCGGCCGGCACGCCCAGCTCCTCGTCCCCCCCGGGAGCATGGCGCTCCGTCACAGTGCCGTCCGCAGGCTCCGGGGCTGTGGCAGCCAGTATGCGGCGTCCCCCGAAGAAGACGGGCTGCAGCTCGCGGTAGCGGCAGCCCCAGATGCCGAGGCCGACGGAGAGCGCGGATGAGGCGAGCATGGTGAACCACCAGGCGGCATGGCGGGGGATGCGGCCGCTGTAGAGGGTCGCGACGACGAGGTGGAGGAAGTGCACGGTGAGGGCGAAGTCGGGGACGAGCTTGGAGCGGGCGACGAGGGCGACGATTGCGACGGGCCTGAGGACGGGGGGTTAGCAGCTGGGGACGGCAATACCGACCTCAAAAGGACAGAGGCTCAACTCACATGCATAGTCCCCCATCCAGCAACCACACAAAAGCCATGAGCCACCCGTGCGTCGTATCACCCCTCAGGCCCTCCCAGCCAAACAGCAGCGTGAAGCTGAACCCCGAGCCGGCCACGAGCGCCGTGAAGACGAGGAGGACCATGGCAGCGAAGTAGTATATCGCCTGCAGCGTCGCGATCTGGCCGGCGATCTTGAGGGGAGCCAGCTCCGCCAGGGCGCCGGCGCGCGGAGGTTTGCGGCGCCGCGGCATTGGGAATGGTGGCGGGATGTCTTGTTTCGGACGAAGAGTGCAGGAATCAGTCTGTGGCCAAGGGTGCGCGTGTCATCGAGTGGGCATGTCTCGTCTGCGCGTCTGCTCGTGGTGTTGGACTCTCGCTGGAGCCTCGAGTTGGAACAAGGACTATCGACCTCGGACTGCCGGGGGCTGTCGTTTCTGCTTCTCAGATACAGCTGGCGCCAGTTGAGAGTCGAAGTATTAAATTGGAAATAGGAGGGGATTTGAGCCAGCGAGACAAGACGAAATGAAGGCTCAGGTGAATGCAGTGCGAGGTTGGATTCGAGAAATTGACAAACACGAGGACACATTGAAGGCCCCAGCCACTAATCAATCACCTCTAAAGTGGCTAATGCGTCCCGGAGCTCCAAGCACAGGGTGACGCTAAGCGACTTTTGGCTCACCGCCTGCCGTTTCTGCCACGCGGCTGTCCCGGCTCGTCATAGGTGTATGGCTCATGAGATTTTGAGCCGCCCAAACGTCCCTCCACCAGAGCATCTACGCTCCACGCATCTACGCTCCACGCCCAAGTCTTCTCCAACAGCCGCGTCAGAGCCTCACCCAATTGAGCCTCCCTCGTCGACAACCCCCCCTAAACACCTTCGCAATGGGCTTCTGGCCCTTCTCCAGCGAATCCCGCGGCGACGCCATCCGCTCCGGCGCCGCCATCCCCAACCGCGAGGAGCGCAAGGCCTGCTGGGCCGCCCGCGACGCCTACTTCGCCTGCCTCGACGCAAACAGCATCACGGACGCCACAAAGGACGCCTCCGCCGCCCAGCGCGCCTGCCCGGCGCAGACGGCCGACTTTGAGCGCGACTGCGCCGCCGCCTGGGTCAAGTACTTCAAGCAGTGGCGCGTCGCAGACCTCCAGAAGCGCAAGCGCCTCGACGAGCTCAGGGCACAGGGCGCCCAGGAGATGACGGTGACGACGAGCTTTGCGCCAGAGGGCGGCGCGGGGGAGAATGGCAAGGGTGTGGGGGACATTCAGGATATGCTGGATAGGAAGAAGACGAGGTGAGGAAGCGATGCACTTGTGGAATTGGGTGGAATAAGTCGAACCGGAATCGAGTCAAAACCTGCGAGGCTTTGAAAGAGAGGCTTTGAAAGAGAGAGCCAGGCGAGTCGGACAGAAAGTCCCCTGAAGCTCGACAGCAAAACTGTATTTATACCATTGTACACTACCACATCATCACCACCTCACCCATTCATGTACAAATGCGCTACTCGACCAGTCCCATTCCCAGCTGAGATAACGCGAGACTTTATCCTACCCTATCTATCTATCCCTGCTACCAAAGCCCACCTGCAACTGCCCCCAGCCTATCACAACCCAAACAGAACAATGAATATACGAGGCAAAAGAATGAAATCAAGTAGAGGGGGTTATAAGAAGTGAACCATGATCAAAAAGAAAAAAGTAAAAGAAAAAGAGTCAAAAAACAAACTGTAAGCGTGCTCATTGGCTCACTGTGGTGGTATCATCCATGTCTTCTTTTTAATAAAACAACAGCCATATCTGCACACTCTCCTCCTCTGCCGCCCCGTCAGGCTGTGCGGCCTTTGATCCGCCTTCGTTCTGCTCCTGCCCCTCTGCTTCCCCGCCGACAAAGGAAAATAAACCGAAAACGAGGCTGCTTTCATAGCTGCTTTCATAGGCGTAGCTTGGTATGCCAGTATGCCAAAAATTATCGAAAAAAGAAATAATGCGTGGGTGGTTGTAGGGAGAAAAAGAAACCAAACCAAAACAAGAGGTGCCGCCGTATGTCTCGCCTATCTAATGCATCGTTTGTGATTATTGAAGATGATTCCGTCTCTCGTCAAGCTTCTGTGTTTGCGTCGTTCGCTTTCTTAATCATGAAGCCGTCCGTTTTCCCTCCTCGGTAAGCCAGATTTGACCATGGTTGCGACTTACGCCACCATTCGCACTCCACTGTCGTCTGTCTCGTCCTTCCTAGGAAGTGGCGGCAGCTCTTTATTGAGGCTGTCGTGGCTCATCCTGGTTCGTAGCATCGGCATATGATGGACCGGGCCTGTGCTATTGTTGCCTGCATATCCGCTGTCGGCGCTATCAGACTTGAGATATCCAGTCTTGGGAGGTGTCGGTGGTGGTGCCCTCGTGGGTGGTAGACTCTTGTTAATGTCCTTGGGAGGTGTCTCAGGTCGGCCATTTTCGCCTGCCTCTTCGACAATAGGTAGAACGGGCTCATGCTGCAGAGAGTCCCGAGCATCTGACCTGGGAGCGGCCGTCGTTAAAACCCGGTCCGGGACCTGGCTTTCTGTGTAACCGTGCCTTTCTGATCGCTCGGCTTCCCTATTCGCCCTCTCGATTGTTTCTTGAGCTTCCGGAGAACGAGGGCCCGGAGGTGCCGGAGGAACATGGGTCGGCATCGGTGGGATGGCCTGCGATGACTTGCGACGCGAGTTCCAGCTCGACACCCTCTGGCCCGAACCTTGTGCCTCAATCATCTCCTGGTCTCTCCTGTCAGCCTCCCTATGAGCTTCCTCGCTTGACATGGTGACTCCTTCGATAAAATGGTAGAAACGATCACCATATTGGTGCGGTGGTAGCGCCGAAATCTGTGTCCTGTCACTCGACAAGCCCTTCCAGAAATGCTCGATCTTTTTAATGATTCCGTACTGGAAGATATGTTAGTATTCATCACTTTCAACATGAGTCCGAAACTTACATGAGTAAGGCAGTCAATGACTCCCAAGTAGTATATCTCATCCGCTGGGCTGTTGTCTTCGTGAGTTGCCCTGAATCCACCATCATCCTGATTGAACACAAATCCAGAACGGTTGTGGCCCTCCTCCAGCTCATCCGGCATCTTGTTAGCCGACTGTCCCATGGGTACTGGCCGCTCCTGGCGGATCATCTGCCTTAGTTCTCTAGCCTTTCGTGCATTCTCCAGCTTGGATGGCGTTCGGAGAAGGACCGACTGAGGGTCGTCATCAGGGGACTTCTCGCCACCTGGGTTGAAGACCTGTAGCGTCTTGTCGCGGAGATTCTCCTCGTTACCTCGTGAGACATCATGAATACCAACCAGCAGCGAGTAATCCATGATATGGAGCCGCTTCAACAGAACAACATCCCGCTGCAGCTGCTCTAGGAAGAGCTGCTTCTTCTGGATGCCCAACTCTAGGCTCCGCTGCCGCCTCAGCCAGTTCAGGTCCTTCAGCGTCGCACGCGGGTTCTTCTCCAGGTTCTCTTCCCTGTAGTCTCGACCAACAGTCGAGCCCTTCAGGTCAAATGTGGTGTGGATATCTCGATGTGGTGGAAACAGGTTGTTCATTACAACAAAATGGATCTTCTTGCCATAGGGCATTTTGACTCGGTGCAGACCGTAAAACTGCGAGAGAAGCGTGTTGGGGTTCTCCTTGACGTGCTGGTAGTATTCCTTCAGGATCTTTCGGAGGAACTTGTGTTCGGCGTGGTGAATGGTCTTGATGATGTACTTGTAATCTCGTGAGAAGTAAAAGAAGCTGCCGCTCTTGCCGGGAGAGCCAAGCTCCGACAGAATATACTTGCCCGTGAGGGACATGAGATAGTCGGCGGGATCCAGGCGGAATAGCGTACGCAGGCGGCGGAAGACCCAAGGGGCATAGTCTTTGAACTTGAAGTCGTACTTGGCTGACGGAACCAGCTCGTTACCGGCAATGTCAAACGTCGACTTCTGCTTAGTCTCAAAGTCGGCATCGGTCAACTCCCGGTCGAGTTTGGCATTCGTCCTCGAAACTGACACTCGAATGCCTGTCAACATGTTGTAGGCTGTAACCCAGTTGGCATGGGTCTCGTCAACCTTGGTGCCGACGATAACACGTTCGTCATCCACCTCCTCCTTTCTCCTCCGCTTGCTAGCCCTCTTCTGCCGCAAGGCTTCTGCCCAGCGAATGGCATCCTCGTCCGGCACAATCTCATCCCGGGGCGCGTCTGACTGCATTGACCTGGTTGGCCTTCTACCCAAGCTCAGAGACGTGCGTCGGCCGCCCGGGGCAGCAGCGTTGTTGGTAGGAGAGAAGCGGCCACTGGCTTGTGCCGCATCTACACCATCTTTGGATCCTCGGCCTGGAGCATGCTTTGGCACGTCGAGTGTGTGTCTCTGCTTGAGGCCAGCTTGGGTCGCTGGGGCCTGCAAGAGCCCTGATGACGAAGCTGTCGTGTTACCGGAGTTATAGACGGGCGGAGACGATAATCGGTGGCCAGTTCCCTGAGATCGTTGCAAGGCCTGTGCTGGATCTGGGTTTGTAGACCCAGTGGTGGGCAATACAGTTTGTGATTGGGAGCCATGCGGTTGAAGGTGAAGTGGAGATGCTGTGACCGCAGCGGCACCATCGAAGCTCCTGCTCGGTGTCTTCTCTGAGACCTCCTCTGACACTCGGGGTTCCGAAGGCAGAGGTTTTGATAGTGTGCTGGGGTAGTGGTAGTTGTTGGTCGAGGCCATGACGGGACCAGTGCCATTGATATCGGCGAAGGGTTGACGAGTACGGTCGGCTAGAGTTGCAGCGCCATTGGGCATGGATTGTTGTCGGAAGCCGTCGATTTCGTCATCTTGTCGAGGAGGATAAACAGCCGTGACAGACTTGCCGTTGGAGATGGAGCTCATGCTCGTAGGCCGCGTGCTGTTACTGTTGCCATTCATAGGCGTCGGTGCAGGCTCGGAGACGTCGGAGGCGTGAGTGGAAGAGATGGAGCTCTCGTCGAAGCTCTCATTGATGGTGTCGGATCGGGTGTGGCGGATAGACCCCCCAATCACCCTCTCCTTGGCGGTTGCAAGGCCGAACTGGTTTGTGGGATCAAGGTTGAGGATGTCGGGGTTGTTGGAAAAGACGGCCGAATTGTGTTGGTCGGTGAGAAACGATGGCATTTCGAGCGGGGGTCGAAGGAACTCGCTGGAGGCCGAGACCAGCGAGCGCTGATGCGGTAGATGCTACTTGGACGAAACGATGCTGTTTCGAGATCAATCCTGGCTTGGGCTCGGGAGGGAGAAATGGTTGTCGTCGAGGTGTCGTCTTGGTCGGAACGCGTTCTGGCTCGGGTTGGCTCGCACTCTCAAAGTCCCAAATTCTCAGTTCATGCCTCTGCCGATGCAAGAATGGGTAAAGGCGAAAGAGGGAAATTGATTCGACGGTCTTGCTGGGCGGACGCACAGGGTTTCTTGGCGGGTCGACCAATGGGCAGGGACGTCGCGCCGGGAGAGGGGGTAAGTCGAAGCGAAGCCCAGGAAGGGACAGGAGCCGAGAAGGAAGAATAATCGAAGACGTGGATTGAGTCGGCGGAGGCTAAATGAAGATGATGGCGATGGAACCGGTTCGTGTACGGAGATCCCAGTTACGCACAGTCGAGCCAGTTGGGTGAGGAGAGGTGAGTGTGAGGTTTAGGTGAGAGAGTGCATGGTGAGGCTGGGAGAAATCCGGGAAAATTTGACGGGACCTGGAACTTGCCAGTGCAGCTCCTCCTGCCTTCCCTGGCATGTACCTAAAACTGGAAATGAGGCGTCGGGGACCCTCCCACACAGGGGATGAAGGGGGGGAGGGGCGGATGTCCCGGCGCGGATATGGGATGGATGGATGCGGGCCTTCACTGGGCGCAGCGTAATTCAGGGCAGCTCCAGCGCTCTCCACCCGCTGAAGAGACTAGGAGCTGCACCTCAGGCCATCAGCCAACCAGGCCCGCCAAAAAGGTTTGCGTGGAAGAAGATCCACGGCCATCTGGTCTGGGCGTGGCTTATGGCGCCTCTGGAGCGTCCCGATGCGCTTGTACGGTGCCGCTCTGTGCCTTGTTCCGTCAGCATCAGCAATACGCATTACGATGAGAAGGACGCCATTTCTTTGACGAGTTTGTGTAGTATCTTGTGCAGTTGAGCAGCCACTGCAAACCCTTCTTTCTGTGGTCTTCTGCCATCCCGGGAGCATGCTCGTGCAACAGATGATGGGCTGTCCGTCCAAGGACAGTGCGAGCGGTCTGGGCAAGGGGTTTTGCGTCTCGGGCTCTCTCGTCCTCAGATATGACCTCATCCTCATCCTCGTGGGCATCGTCAACTCGTCCTAGGGACAACAGAACCCGACAGGACAGCCGGAGATTATTCATCTGCCATCTGCGCCATCCCATGAACATCACCCCAGAGATATTGAAGACGCGTTTGTTAATGCTGTTTCGCTATGCCTCGCCTTTTAATTGACTGGCTGAGAAAGGCCCTGGTGCATTTGCCATTTAGTGCATATTTGAATTGGCCATTCTTTGTCCTACGCGCCGCCTTCTATTCTTACCCCCATACATTGCAGACAGACAACCTGAAGTCAAACTGATCGACAATCCCCTGTTTTGGCGGTGATGTTGATTGACAACCCAGGGGACGAGATCATCGCTTCTTTTCCAAGTCTTGTCCAAGACGCTACCCCCCTTATCTTTCACCGCTGGCATATTTCGTCATGGGTGTCCTATCCTTATGACACCAAATGCTTGGGGTTGCTGGTTACCTCATAAGGTCAACCCACGATATCGCATTGGTTACCGGCAACAACGGTCTGCTGACGCTTAGCTTGAGCAGAGACCTACCTCGTCTGTAACATGTTTCCCTCTCTTTCTACATAGTTATCTCCCCTCCCACGTATCCTAGCAACCTCAACCCCGGCCCCATCTTCCGTAATATGGCCTTGTCACAGATGACATGTGGATGTCATGACAATGGCCAAGGCGTCACGTAGCCAAGTCTACACAACTTCGTTACCAACATCCGGGCTACGTACTGACAATCCCGCTCGCTTTCACTATTGTTGCTACGTCAATACGCGGAAGCAGCCCGGTCTTTGCTTATCCACAGTAACAACTTTCAACATACGAAATCTCCCTCTTCCCCCGCAGATTCTCCTAGTTCCTTTGGCTGCCTCTGGCTCTCTTCCCTCCTCCACTCCAACTCGAGATGACCCCTGGCCGAGCCATTTCCGATCCGTCCACGAGCACGGAACTCTCGGAGTCCGCGAGGAATGCGATGTCCCGTGGCAGGTGTTGGTCTCAAATGTCCATCGTTACGCATTGAATGAATGATACGTATTGAAAACAAGCATTATCTCGCAACTTTCAACTGTTCCAATTTTCCAGGAACAATACGTAAACCGTTGATTCCGTAGTGTGCTTGCTGAGTCAACCATAGCCACACATCAAGAGCCTCCACACAAAATTCTCACGACAACTTCACAACTCGCATCCTTCAACTTAAGAGGATCAGGCATCTACCACATCGTAGCAACGGCTGCGCAGACACATCATCGGCGACCGTGTTTCCATAATAGACCCTGTTGTCAGACTGGGTAGGAGACTCTTTAATCATGAATCCAACTCGCACCGGGCTATGATTAGGCCTTATCCCACCCGGAGATCAGTCTTTGCTTCTGCGTGGATTCAATATTCAATCTTTCGTGCTGGATCTGATGACATCCACATCCTTGGTCTGGCCGGTTCACGCTGTGTACAGGCGGTTTGAAAGGACATCAATCGAAAGCATGATGCATCGAATGTCCATCTAGTGAATGGTGGTGGTATTTACCACAAGTGCGGCATTACTTACCGATACTGAGGGGTCCAGGTGAAAATGGCTTCATCCCAGCAACGAAGCAAGTCAGGACGGAATCTGCCAGCTTCTCACATCACAACATGTCATCATCACCTTGAGTTCAGTCATGCATGCATCCGCGTGAGAGGGAAAATGGAACGTTCCATTGCCATGCTCAGGTAAACTATCTGCCTCACCGGCCCCAGCCGCGCCGTTACCAAATGCAACAATCCGTGCGTGCTGCAGGCACAAGCCGAACTGGTTCAAAAACCATCTAGCCCATCCAGCGTTCCCTCTCAAAAATGTTTTTCTGTGTTTTTCTCGTTTTGTCGTTTCCGTCAACTCGCTGCTCACTTGCAGCAACCTTTCTGGCTTTATTCTCAGTCTCGTCGCAAGGATCGCCGTTCGAGTCGAAACTTTGTCTTATCCTTCGGAGAAGGGCCAAGAAAGGATCAGGTGTAGTGATGATGCCGGGAGGCCTCATCAGCACCCTTGCCAACCCGCAATACGTCTAGCAGAGTCCACGTCTCACCTCGTGAGGTCCGTTCTTCTAACGTAGGCTTGTCGTCTGGGTATCATATCCCCATGCGTTCCACCGAGGTACCGTTCGACCCGCAAGTCATCCACAGAAATTGCAGCCCTCAAATGCAAACAGAGGGCAACGCCATCCTGCGTGAAAAGCCTGGAACGCCTCGATTCTCAAAACTTCTCATCCCTTCTTCCCACACCAATGGCTGTACCCAGCCCCAAAGCGGGTATGTCTACCGTAGTCGATGCCCAAAGAACACCTTTTTGTTGGAACTTCCATTCCCGCTTTCTTTCGTCATCCGTAGATATCGTGAACCAAGCCAAACAGAACGTCAAAGCCGATGGATGGTACAAACTGACAGGCTTTTGCGCAAATGCAAAAGCTGAAGCTGATGAGGCTAGCAGTCCAAGAGTGTGTGAACCATCGAGTCTGTATCGCAAGTGTTGGGTCTTCAAACAAAGACCCCGTGAAAGAGTGGTGTCGTTGTGGTCCATCAGCAATGATATCCGTTTCGCCGTTCCGTCCATTCGCGAAAAATATGCGAATAATGTACAATCCAACAGTAAAATAACAACCCAGAGCAAAAAAATCATGTCGAAAATCAGCCGTTACCCCCTCTCAACCACCTAACGCCATGCATGATGTATGCGATATTAGGTTTGGGCATCACGGGGCGGGCCGCGACCTCGGCCGCCTGCACCTTGGCCGCCACGGCCACGATACCCACGACCTCGGCCACGGCCTCGCCCGCCAGAAAAGTGTGGGCTGCCATTGTGCTGGCCGTTCTGGCTCTGCCAGTTACCCTGACCCTGTTGGGACAGACCAGCCTGCTGGGTCTGCTGAGGCTGTTGGAATAGCTGCTGCTGCTGAGCCTGCGCAGCAGGCATTTGGCCCCTCTGAAGGTTTGAAATGGGTCGAGGAATCGACTCAGGGTTCTCGTAAACATAGAGGCTCTTGTCAATGCTGGCAGGGATGGGCTGAATTTCGGTGCCCAGATCCCGCTCGATGTTGTAGAGGTTGAAGCGGTCGTCCCAGTTGATCAGGTTAATAGCCAAACCAAGATGGCCATAACGACCAGATCGACCAATGCGGTGGAGATAGGTCTCTGCGTTCTTGGGGAAATCAAAGTTGATGACGACGTTGACCGCCTGAATATCAATACCACGGGTAAGCAAATCGGAACAGACAAGGTTTCGGCAGACGCCGTTGCGGAAGTCGTGAAAAACGCGGTTTCGGGCGTGCTGCTGCATCTTGGCATGACTGTAGAAGCAAGAATAGCCAAGTTCAGTGATTTTCTTGGCAAGCAATTCGACTCGGTTGGTCGAGTTGCAGAAGATGATGGACTGGTTGATTTGGAGCTTGGAGAAGAGGGTATTTAAACAGTGAACCTTCTGCTTCTCCTCGACAAAGGCGTAGTATTGGGTGATACCCCGCAGAGTGAGCTCATCCATCAGGTTGATCTCGTAGGGGCTGACCATGTTCTTATCGGAGAAGTCCTTGACGGACAGAGGGAAGGTGGCGGAAAAGAGCATTACCTGTCGGTCCTTGGGGTGAAACTGAAGAAGCTGTTCAATGACGGGAGTGAACTCAATGGAAAGAAGCTTGTCGGCTTCGTCCATGATGAACATGGGGCACTCGCTAAGATCGGCAACATTCTTGCCAGCGAGATCGAGAATTCGGCCTGGGGTACCGACCACAATATGGACGGGATCCTGCAGACGAATAATATCGTCTCTAAGGCCAGTACCACCAGTTGTGACCATGACATTGACACCGAGGTGCTTGCCCAGGGTCTTGCAGACTTGCGAGGTCTGCATGGCAAGCTCACGTGTAGGAACGAGGATGAGACATTGGATCTTGGAAACCTTGGGGTTGATGCGTTCCAAGGTAGGGATGACAAAGGCAGCCGTCTTGCCAGTGCCGTTCTTTGCTCGTGCAAGGATATCTCGGCCAGTTAATGCGACAGGGATGGCTTCTTCTTGAATTGGGGACGGCTTCTCAAATCCTGCCTCGAAAATGCCCATGAGCAAGTCTCGCTTCAAAGCGAAGTTCTCGAACTCAAGGCCCTTTGTGTTTGTGACATCCTAGAGATGAGGCCAGGGTTAGAATGCGGGGATGCGCCAAGACGGACAAGCACGGATGCATACCTCTGTTTGATGTCGGCTATCCTTGGCGGGGAGGTTGAGGCTCTTCTTCCAGTCGTCATTTGCAGAGGGAACGCCGTCACTGCTGGAGTCAGTCCAAGCTCACAAAGGCCGCTAGGGCGGCGCAGCGGACCTGAGTTGGGTAGATTGCAGCTTCTCTGCTAGCTGATCTGCCATTGCGCTTGTAAGATCCGTGTACGGACCGAGGAGAGTGAGGGGAGCGGTATTATATGTAAATTGAACAGAGGTCGGCCTCTTGGTTTGCGGGCGGCGCGAGGAGGCAGCAGGCGAGGAGCTGCGAGCGTCGGTTCGTGTGGGGGAGAGTCGGAAAGGGTTCAGTGCACTACCCGGGAATAGAAGCGGCTTTGGGAGGAATGTGGTTTCGCTCGTGGAAGGCGCGTAGCCAAGGTCGTGTATAGAGGTTATTCGTCGTCGCGGAGTGTTTGGTGAGGGTTTGAAGTGGAGGGAGAAGTTGAGCAGGCTCAGATTTGGAGTTTGGAGGTGAAGGTGACGATGGTGTGTGCCTCACTGCGGCGGAAGGCCCTGCGTTTTCAGGTCACGTGCTGGCGGGGCAGCCCGGTTTTCGTCGACTGAGCTGAGGCTGCTGGGCTTGGCAGACCATCATCTGCCCGGAACTTGCCAAGTCTTGAATTCCTTTGAAGGCATAAACCGAGGCATACAGGTTGGTGACGCAGACGGTGGACAAAGGCTGAGCGTTCGATCCTGCAGAAAGACACCTGTTCAGCAAAACTATGACGCTTCTAGGCCCAAAACAGGATCCAACTCTATAAAGAGCGAGGGCCACACATTGTCAAGGGAATAAATAGGCTTGGAGTCCATGTTTTCTTGCGTGGAATTGCTCTAGTATGCCAAAGCGGTCACGTTCAATTGAATTCATGCAAGGCGTGTCTTACCACATTATCCGTATAGTGGAGGCAATCCTCATATGTTATTTCGTGGGCCGTGTTAGAGTGGAATGCTAACCGGCTGGACCACTGATTGCCGAGTCATATTTCTGTTCCGCTTCGACAATCCTGAGATGCGGTCATACACCTGAGTTGACAAGCAATTCTCGCTTTGTAATTTACCCCAGGCATTGGCCCTCGTCTTTGTTAGCACTCAATTTGGTCCTCTTCGAAAGTATAGTCTTCATTCTGCACCAACTACTTGGACAAGAATATGGTGTACAGAATGTTTGCAGGTCTAACCCGAGGTAAAGAACGTATGAACTTGGGAAGAGGCTTATTCAAGTGTACTCAAAGGCTATCGATTCGGGTTTTCGTGAACAATGGCCTCCATGATTTGCGGTAAATAATATCCATTCTTCGCTCTAACTTGGCTTTATATCTTGGTCATGGCCAACTACAAAGAAAAACTCCAGGATGTGGTGCAATAATCGTACAAACCCTCATCTAAACCCCCCGTCTACAACTTCATGCCCATGGCCTTGGCCACTCTCAAACTCTGCCTCATGCTCAAGTCAAGCATAATCTCCTCGCTACCACCAGGAATGGCATACGCTCTCACGTCGCGGTATAACCGCTCGACCTTGGCACCCTGGCCACCGCGAGAGTAACTCAGCCCGCCAAAGATCTGGCTGGCCTCTCGGGCGCAGAACTCAAATGTCAGGGTGGACTGGGCCTTGAGACCAGCAATGGGACCGCCCAGCCGCAGCATGGCTTCAGTCTCGCCCATACGCTCGCACTGGAAGATGAGGTTCTCAAGCCAGTTGTATGAAGCCTCAATCTGGCGGGCCATGTGGGCGAGCTTCATGCGGATGACGGGATGCTCGATCAGCTTCTTGCCGAAGGTTCGGCGTTTGTTGCCGTACTTGACGGATTCCTCGTAGCAGACACGAGAGAAGCGGAGAGACTGGATAATAATACCCATTCGTTCGTGGTTGAAGTTGGTCATGATAACTAGAAAAGATCAGTATATGTCGAGTGGCCCAGTCATTACGCGACTTACCTCGGAAACCCTGGTTCTTCTTGCCCAGCAGATTCTCAACAGGGACCTTGACATCCTCGAAAGTGATGTAGGTCGTTCCGCTGCTATGCACTCCTTGACAATTCATGCGTCGAGTTGTGACGCCCTCTCCTCGCTCGATCAGCAACAAGCTCACTCCGTTCATTCCATTGTCGCCCGTTCGTACGGCGACGGTGAAGTAGTCACACCAGATACCGTTGGTGATCCACTTCTTCTCACCGTTGACGATGAAATGCTTGCCATCCTCGCTCAGCTTGGCCTCGCAAGTCAAGTTAGCAACGTCACTACCGGCATCAGGCTCAGTAATAGCCAGGCAGATGCGCTTCTCGCCGCTCAGAATACTCGGCATGATGCGGTCCTTGAGCTTCTTGGAGCCAAACTTGATAAGAGGCGGGCAGCCAATACCGAACCCGCCAATAACGTTCCAGACGAAGCCACCGGAACCCGTGCGCGACAACTCGTCGGTGATGATCATCTCGTGGAAGAGATCCCACTTCTCGGGGGGTACGGACTTGACGCCTTGAGGGGCGTACTGGGTTGGGTACTTGACACCGAGAAGACCAGCGAGGTAGCCGCGACGGCCCATCTCCTTGTAGATCTCCTCGGGGACCTCCTTGGCCTCGTCCCACTCGGTGACATTGGGCTCGATCTCATTGTCTACCCACTCGCGAACCTCGGCGCGAAGGGCGACATGAGACTCGTTGAAGTAGGGCGAGTGGTACTAGTCACATCAGCATTGGATCGATACAGTAGCACGGGTTTCAAACTCACGTTCTGGTACCAGCTGGGATCGGCAAAAGGAATCTGGTCGCCGAACGGCTCAAGGGCCTCGGCATCCTCGCTGCTGGCAGCCTCCTTCTCAGCAGCCTTGATGGCCTTGGGCGTGGGCGCCGCGGGCACAGGAGCAGCTTTGGGTTCGGGCTTGGGCTCGGGGAGCTTGGGCTTTGAGTCAAGGGAGCCGACTTGGAGCTGCTTCTGGTACTTCTTGAGGATGCTCTCGTTGTGGTACTTCCAGAACTGCTTGGACGCGTCCTTGCCGGCGACGCGCTGGAGGATCTTTTTGCCGCCTGTTGAGCGTTAGAAAAGGTCCGTGAGGTGCGCGTCTGAACTGTCACGACGACGAGCAGTGCAGAGAATCGTACCTGGGTGGTCATCTTGAAACTTGGTCAAGTCGTAGACATCACCGTCGACGATGATGTACAGGTCGCCAGACTTGTTATGCGACGCAACGTCGCTTGTAGTGAACACTTGAGCCATCTTGGTCAAAGCGAGATGAGTCTGAACAGGAAAGTCTACACAAACAAGAAGAGGGAAAAAAGAGGCAGAGATCTTTCCAGGGCGGATTTATCGTCCCCACGATCTCCCTTTTAAATTCACTTCGGCAAAGCGTACCAGACAACAATCACATGTTGCCCGATGTGGCCTCCACCCCCCCAGCTATGCCCCGTCTCCTTGGCCATTTTCTCCGTCCCCCATACTTTTCTTCCACGGGCTGTGGGGATTAGTCTACGATACAAGCAGGTCATGAGTCGGTCACGGCGTCGCTCATGGTCATGTGCTCTGCGCCGCAGGATGTCAGAAGCATGTGAAAGCCCTTGTAAAGGGATCTTGCCGCAAGCAGAAACTCTAGCGCTTGTGGTTGGAGAGAGAACCTTAGGTCGGAGCGTTGATGTCATGGCGGCATTGAAGGGTGGGTGTGGGGATGCTACAGTAGATGCCGAGGCTTGTGGTGCGCGTCCAATCGGAGATGGAGAGTTGCCAAATCCAATACTCCGAGGTTCGCTCACGACTCGCTTGGCCTCCACAGATCGAGACCCTTTGTGTCGGGGACGGAGATTGGGAATGCGGAGAAGGGCCAAGGGTCACTCGGAGACGCATGATTTTGGCCAAATGATGGGGGAGAAACTTGGACATTTACATGTGCTATGTCATGTGCTATGTACTGTGAACCGTGGGTGAAGAATTGTCTTTTGAAACGCTCTGCGCTCCTGTAACGTTAAAGCATAAAGAAGTCTTCTGGAAGGTCTTGAGGCAAAGTATTTAACCTCCGAAACAGGATCATGAGAGTTGTCTTTTAACGAGGGATCCGGGACTCGCCTTATACGTAAGCTTGCGGACTTTTATAAGTCGCCCACAATAGATCGCGTTCTACTCGCATTCTGAAGAGTTAACACTATTGCAAATCAGGAGGAGATGCTGGTCATTCGAGCACTCGAAACCCGGGCTCAGGAACTCTACATCGTCTAGACGTGTCTCTGTTATTGATTGTACAAAGAAACTGGAAGATGAACTCAAGGCATCATTGTTCCTAACCACTTCACCAGGCAGGAAGGGCATTATTGGATAGTCAACAACATAGTTGCATCGAGACGAATTCTTCACAGCAATACATAGTACAAAGTACCGATCAACCCGAGAAATGTGATCTTTGACTTGGGGAGTGGGTTTCGAGCATAGACTTCATTAAAGCTCAACGAGGTCCCATCCCATCCGCAACGACTCTAAATGAAACCCAAGAGCTTCAACAAATACAATCATCGTCGAATAATGAGGACTGTCATTTTACCGTTCCCGATCGCATATTCAATTCCGGCCACCGTATTATCCGATCTAAAGCACTTATCCATAATCTTGCCCGCTGTGCGGGCAACATTGTTGCTAATGGAGGGTTAGCGCCATGTATTTCGTCACATCACATCACTGCACTTCTCTTCTCTCGAGGACAACATACCAAGAGGTGGTTTGTGTATTCCCGCCGACACCAGGACCTCTTCCATCAATTGCAGCCCTACCAATCTTGCAGAAATGCGCAACCCCGCTGTGGACACGGCACGGTTGGTTGCCCAACTTGGCGAGATTATTGATACATTTGACAGCATCGGGAGCCTAGATTAGTCAGAGAATCGTACGTGCAGGGGATCCAAGACTCTTTGCATACATAAGCAGGCGTTTCGTTGATGCACCAGGCGCGCTTATCAAGAGAGCCCGGGATGGCGGCAGTTGAAGACTTGTATGCTTCCAAAGCTTTCTCTGGGGAGAGGTGGTCACCTTCAGGATTCGCACTGATCTCTTCAGCCCATTTCTCGAAGGAGAAAACTTCAGGGCTGTTGCTCGCAAGCGAGGGCAGACCAGCAACAAGAGAGGTCGAGGCCAGAATGGCCAGAGATGAGAGAGACAGGCGAACCATTTCGATGATAGCCGAGTGTGGAAAGAATTTAGGGCGTCTATTGCACTGGAGGCAGTTGAGTGAGCTGTGATGAAACAGAACTTAGAGTGGCTGCAGTCCACCGCTCCTTTATATGCTCGAGCTCAACGAGCTCTCTAAATTCTTCACGTTTCTTCATCTCTCAATCCTACTTGCGAGACGAAGGGCAACCCTGGCAGTGTGTAACGTTTCGGCAGGTCAACTGACAACTAACCCGACCAACACAGAGCAACGATGGAGAAATACGAAGCCTAGGTGTGAGCGCGGCCAACATGCATTAAGGCCCTGCAAATACTATGTTTGAACCACTAGCCGGTCAGCTCCTTAGCGCCGTTGCAATTCTAAATGAAATAGTCCTTGTTAGTTAGCTGCTTCCTCTATTGTCACTCCCATAAACAGTGGCTGATCATCAGTGACCAACAACCAACAACCAACACATGCCAACATGCCGTGGGTAGGATTGACAAGCTCTATCCTTGGATGGAGGCTGGGGGCCGGCCCGATCATCATGAGGCTATGCAATCGAACGTCAACACGTATCCTTGCTTATAACTATGTTAAGGAGGCAGAGTTAGTAGACAAGATAACACTTCCTAGAAGTTGTTGAATGCAAAGGATGAGGGATCCTCCAAGAGCAAGAGCACTAGCGACTACGCCATACAGTTCGGCGCTAGTTCCGTCGGTGCCTCTATCGTCTTCAGTTTCCTTCACCTAGCTCTGGACTCGAAATTGAACCGGTTCATCCCTGCTTAGCAAAGCCAACCTCATGCATAAGGTTCAGCTTTGAGTGGAAAGTGCCAGCATTGTTAGGCCCGGAGTCGACCAACAACACAGATTCTTCGGCACCCAACTCGGGATCAACAAAAGTTCACAGGCAGACCAACCAACATCCATTGAGCCGAGACAATCGTATGGCCACTGGCAAGGCCTTGTTGCCCTCTGTCAGGCTGCGAACTATTATCCCAGACAGCGTATTCGAAATACGGAATCACCATCTTGGACGGGAAAGCTGCGTGAGTAGCTAAGAATAGAAGCGGCAGTGGCTTCTAATAAGGCGCAATTAGAGTAAAAAACAACCACGGCGGAACCAGTCCTCTTCTTCCAGACATCGTCGCCTTACTTGTTCTTGTCGCTGTGCTTAATGCAGCGTACATAAATCCCTGATATCTGCCGGAAGTGACCCGACCAGCCGAGCTCAACTATGTCTAAAACGTCTAGAACTTGGCAGGGTACCTCACTCCACAACTCCGAAACTCCATTCTTGATCCCGGTCCATGCCTGTGCCATCTCGGTCCTTCCGTCCAACACATTAGTTTCTCACCGCTCCCCGTGTTAGACATCAACGAGACCAGGCCCCAGCCCGTTATGTCGCTCCGCGGGGCTTCGACTTGGCTGCCGCCTTGTCCTTCTTCTCCTGCTTGAGTTTCTTCCTCTTCTCCTCATTCTTCTCCTCCAGCTTCCGCTTGTGTGCTGCCTTCTCGGCCTCCGTCTTGGGGACTGGTTTGAAGAAACCTTCCAAGCGAGCTTGTTGTGAGTTCTTAAGGTTCTTCTCCAGGCGAGCACCTCCACCTCGAACACGATCTTCTGAAAATCCCTTCTCTGTGACAAGGAACTGCACCAGGCCCTCGATATCCGGCTTGTCCCACTTGAAGTCGCATTCGGGAGCATCCGCCTTTCGCACATCAGGCTCAAAGAACAGGTCCCGTGCATCCTTGTAGGGCCAGTCCTCGGGGATCGTGTACTTCTTCTTGGGGTCCTTTTCGATCGCCTCAACAATCTTCTCCAATGTGCCGTGATCGCGAATCATCTTGAGGGCGGTACTGGGGCCGATTTTGGGGATCGGGTCGAGATAATCGCAGCCGAGGAGGATGCAAAGATCCACGAACTAGATAAAACGGTCAGGCTGAGTCGTTACTTGACGCGCATGGTGCAACATACCTGCTCCCTCTCCATACCAAGTCCCTCGAGAACCTTGTCTAGGCGGATCTCCTGGATAGGCTCCTTCCGTTGTTCGCTGAATGTAAGATGCCGCAGTAGGATGGGCGTGTTAAAGCACAGAGTATCCATGTCCTCACTAGCCGCCGCATACACTTTGCCCGCCTGCGCCAACACAGCACACTGGGCCTCAGCCTCAGTGGGCGCAATTATGTAGGGGACACCCATAAGCTTGAGCAAGCGCTGACACTCAGCGTTGTGCTCTCGAGTGACTCGGACAGTTCGTCGCGAGAACTTCTCCACCTCCTCTGCTGTACCTGTCTCCTTGGCTTCCTCGAGGCCCTCGGTGGCCTCCTGCTTGCGCTGGAATCGCTTGGCCAGCTCACCAGATTTCAACTTCGGGGGTGCGCCATCGAAGACATAGAGGGGTTTGATGCCATTTTCGACCATGCGGAGAGTGCGGTAGAACATGCCCATCAAATGCGACGTCGTCTCGCCGCTGTCGTTCATGAGCTGCTGGCCATCGGATCGTACGGCAATGAGGAAGCTGTAGATGCTCATTGAGGCATCCTGGGTATATTATCAGCATCTGTGTCAGGCACAAGAGCGGGATTATGAACCATGTCAACGTACAATGGCGACCTTACGGCCGAACTGGTTCTTGATCTCGCCCTCTTTGATCGAATCTGGAGCCTCCTCCTTGATGATCTGGAAGAGCTGCTTGATACCCATCTTGGCGGGGTTTCTCCTCTGCTGTGTTGGTTGTAGGTTGTGGTGGAGTAAAGTTCAAATACTGCCTGGAGAGAAAAAGAGACTAGAAGGATGAGAGGGGAGAGGCGTAAGTGGGAGGAAGTTTCCTGGAAGGAACTTGACGCGGCTGGGGAAGTAGTGACGCGCCCAGTCGCGCCAGAAGTGACAGGGATCTTAATTGACCCCACACCGTGACTTTTAGCTGCCGCCTAGAAGCTCATAGAGCTAAGCTTCACAATGAGAGCAACACCAATATTGGCATATCGTACTCCGTAACCAGATAATCATGATAAAGGCCAAGTATATACCAATGTCAAGGCTCATTTTTTATAGTCGAAAGATCTTCCCAAAGAAAGATGTAGCCTCATCTAGTACACTAATGCCTTGTCTCCGTTCCTAATTACACTATCCCATCTTCATATTGGTACTCCGATACATCACCATCGCCATATCCTTTCTTACAGCCAATCACTAAAAACACAATTCACCATAAGAAATGTATCGACGCTCACCACTCCCAGCCCAGGTTATCAAATCCCCCACCAACCTTAGAGCTCTCTGTCATCCCCGAGGTAGAACCTCAAGGAGTCCAAAAGGCCCTTCAGCCAGCAGATAGCAGGATGCGCCCTCGAAAGCCAGGCAAAAGGTGCACAAGGCACAAAATCTTCACCCCTAACCCGCCTCATTATTGATGGCGTCGATAAAGTACTCAGTACTTGCTTTTGATCTACCGCTCGGAATACAGAGCTGTCAAGGATGGGTCTCTCCTTGCGCTCCACCTGGCCGTGCGGAATATGGCTCGAAGCCAATAGAACATCGACGTCACAGGAAAAACAGTGAATCACGTCCCGAGTATGGCACTGCGCGTTGGTTGGCCTCCTGTATGTCGTGTTGGTTGGGTATCGTACATCTTCGTCCCCAGCACTTTCATTATCTCATCCTCGATATCTGTTCGCCTTGGTCAGCTCTTTGGTCTTCACCCCATTCTTATGTCCTCCTTCGGCCGCTGTCCATGCTGTCGAGCGTCTTGTCAATCTCCATGATATCCAACATCTCAAACTCCACGTCCCGTCCCGTAAAGTCATCTGAAACATCCGCCGCCGCATTCAGCGTATCCATAAAGTCAAAGCCCACCCTCGGCCGCGACGGCAGCAGCAGGTTATCCGACCCTGACACATCGCCAGTAATATCATGTTGTCCGGAGGCAGATCGAAGCCGCAGCGTGCCCGGTTTGACGGTGCTGAGGTTGAAAGTCATCTTGGACGGCTTTCCTTGCTTGCCGCCATGCACGATGATGGCGTCTGACTTCTCCCCCTTGGAAAAGAGTCGCCGCCTTCTTGTGTTGACCACAGTACCAATTTTTTTCCCCGGGCCATCTTCTCCCTCTCGGACGATAACAATCCTGGATTCACCGAGAACCAAGATGTCGGCAGGAAGGCCTCCATCTTGGACAGCGCTGCCATGGTTCGGGTTCATCACTAGTCCAACTCCGCAACACCTCTCGCCTAGTAGTCCGGTGGACAGATCCAAGAGCTTTAACATCCTAGTGGGTTGCGCTCCGCTGAAAAGGTCCACACCAGCACCAGATCCCTTACGGAGTTGAGAGTCCCAGAATCGCGAGATTCCAGGAATGACGCAGACGTGCTCCAGGCCACCTACCCAGAGCACGACCGTCTCGTCCTGGATCGCATTTCCGCTCGTAGGAAGAGCTGCTACCTTAATGCTGCCCCGGATCGTAGCCAGGCGATCAACAGTAATGGCAGAGCTAAGGGAAGCGGTGGCTTGACGTCGAGTGTGAGGAGTCATGGGTGCAAATTCTCCAGTGCTGCTCTCCTTGTTCTGCGTGGCAACACTGCGCAGCGAGCTTGTTCCCTCCACGTAGCCAGATGCACTAAAAGCCGTCAAGGCAGCTCCCCGGACTCCAGACTTGAGTTTGCTCGAAAGGGCAGCACCTGGTCCGGCCGGACTGACACCATCAATATCCCAAATTCCCCACGTGCCATCGGCGAGGAGGGCCAGTACGGCGCGCCCATGTGCTATCCAGGCAGCGTCGAGAATTGGCTTCCTCGTCGACGAGGGACGAGCAAAAGGTTGGTACAGAGAGAGCAGCCAGGAGCCCTGGACAGGGAAAGGTCCGGTGGCCTCTGGATCAGGAGGTAGAGAAGGAACCGCAAAATCGTAAATCCGTACACCTTGCAGTGCAGAGACTGTAAGCAGCTGTGTTGTATGTGTAGAGTTGAAGGATATGCTTGTGAGTGGGCTGGGCAAGTACTCGGTTTGGAACGGCTCAACAACCTTTGAGGGTTTGTCCTTTGGGTCCAAAGGCACTTCCCACAGACGGAGCACACCAGCGGCCTCTCGCGAATGTGAAGCAACAACGGCTCGAGACTTTGTACCCGGTCGTTCTGTGGCCTTGGGCATGATGAGATTGATGGCAATGCCCTCGCTGTACTTGCTCTGACCGCCGAGCAGGATGAGCGACTCGCCCCATGCTCCAGAACCAGCCTTGCCTGCCAGGAGATCGCTTCTTAGCTCCGGCCTCGCCTTGCTCTCTGGAGAAGGGGGGGTGAGAGGAAGGGTAATGACATAGACATCGTTGGTAACGCACGACAAGGCAAAGACCATCCTCTCAGTCAGGACCTTGGCCCCTCCCCAAGCAGCGTCCCCCGCTGACGTTAGAGTCATGGGCATCACCGCGACCTTCAGCACAGCCGTTCCAAGCGCCAAATCGAGTGTCTGTACAATCTCGGGATAAGGGCCATCTTCCATCTCGTCTTCAAATTGGGGCTTGTCCTCGAATTGAGGTGATGTCTTGGTCTTCGCTGGAGGTTCGTCGTCGTCCGAGTCGATGATCATGACAGAGTCTTCGGCAGTTCCATTCGGCTTCTCCTTTTGAGCTGCTTTCTTGTTGGCCTTGAATCGCTTGCCGCCTCGCCAGGCAACAGTCACGCCGTTTTCGTGGCCATAAATGAGGATAGTCGCGCCTTGGGGAGACTGAACCGGATATGTTTGCACATCGTTTACCCGTCGCGGGAGGTTGTATCTGTGGGAATCAGTCGCAGTTCTATGGTTGGCAGTTCTAGGGAGCGTAGCTTACGTGAATTGTGTGTTTTGCGCTGTGCGACGGATTCGAGGAGCTGTGATCGAGGTCATGGTGAAGTCGAGCTCGGGCGGTCAGCCCTGCGCGGATAGAATTTACGAGCTTGGGCGTCGAGAAGCTGGCGAATTTGGTAAATCAGTGATTTTATCGAAAGTCGTGGAGCACTGGCGTTGATTGAATGGTACGGTTGCTCAATCCACCTAATTATCGTTTAGAGGATGTTTGGGGGCCAGGAACTTTTCAGACGCGACGGCATCGCGCTAAGCTCCAAAACTATTGGTCACGTGATGTGTTAAACCTCTAACCACAGCCCATTCCAGTTGAATTTGGACTACCCTACATGCTGCAGTGTGATACTGTGTCTGCTCCGTTTGTTGTTTCTTGTGTCGGTTTTTGTTACTTAATTCATTCAGCGTATGTTTGGTTATCACGTCGCCGCTCTGTGTCTGCTTGTCACATAGTTTTTATCCAATATCCCCCTGTTCAGCCTCTGATCCAATGCCATAAGAGAGAAGCTAAATCACCTCCGACTAAGCCATATTAACTGGAGCAACAGCCTTGAACCCGTAGCCCACCGCACATAGCCGGCAGTCAATGAAGAATACCCTCCCGGAGGGTCCGGATATCGTATGTACAAGTATCGATATGATGAACTGCAAGCTGGCACGCATTGCTTACTTCGAGGGGGTTAATCGTGCCTTTGTTCCTTTAAGTCAGCCAAGAAGACACGATGGCAGTTAGATTGATAGCATCAACTAGGGACGCACCATGATCGACCATAAAAACGAGAACTGGGGGCCGAGAGCGAGGACCAGGCCTAGACCCTTGTAACAACTTCAGTCAATATCTAGCCATCACATCACTTGTCCAGCCGCAGCAGGAGCTGGATCGTAGAGATTTAAAGAGGTCAAGAACCAGTTGCTCAAGTCTTAAGTGGTGGTGTTTCGATTACTATGCGCAATCCTACATACAGACGACACTGTAACCACCCTCATCGGTCCATGATCCGAAAAGAAAAAACAACGACCAGGTAGAAAGGGTAAATAAAGCGACGATAGGATATCCCGCACCATCCGCCAGCTTCTCCGTCATGATATCTCCTTCATTGAGGGCTGGCATATTCTTGCTGCGTCTATGTGACACCTCGCTTGCTAGCACCCTGTCCGATACCCCAGAGGACCCGGTAATACTCCATTTTGAGACTTGCTTCCTACCCTACCCACACGATGGAGGGAAACACTGTACACAGGAGACACAAGACTCCCAGTCGTGAAGAAAAAAGAAAAACAGACGTGCCGATTACACGCGGGTATGATTGCCGCTAATTTGCCTTTATTCGAAGACGGCTTCCATAGGAAGAGGAGCCCGGGATTGACGACATCCAAGGGGATTGTTGCGGCGTTGCTCCCGTGTTCTCCAGTCGGTTCAATCAAGGGCTGTGGTTGAAAAGGTGACGAGGTAAGGAGTGGACGGCGTAGGGATAGCTGGCGTGCCATGGAGTGTGGTTGATCAAATCCAGTCGTTATTTCTGCAGAGGCAAAAAGAGGAGGAAAAAAGTCTAGCCCTACGCCCAGAAAAGAGATAAACGCCGCCAGATCGTCGGGGGGGATCGATCGACCAATAGACATGAACTATCATCCCAAAAACGCCGTGAATGCCGAATGGTGAGGAGGTTGAGGAGTGTCAGATTGTAAGGCCCTGAAAGTGTTGAGAATTGCTCATGCATTGGTGACCTGATGGAGAGTTAGCCAAGTCAATTTTTAAGCAAGAACCGCACATCGAATCATAAACGTACCCGAAGGATCCTCCGCGAGTAATCTTGGTTATCAGCGATGCTGCCGTCACTGAGTCTTCGGTGAGCCATGACGGGATCAAGGCGAGAGTCGGTCATGGAGATGCTGCCACTGCTACCGGGAGGCTTAGAGCCGTTAATGAAGGCGTTCACAGCAGCGTTTCGGCGGTGTTCTTCTTCGATCTCAGCATTTCGGCGGCGGCGGACGAAGAAGATGGCACCGCCACCAATGGCAGCAACAACCACAACGCCTACAACAACACCGGCAGCGATGGCAGCCACATTGGGGCCACCCTTTTTCTTTTCCCCTTCTCCAGCGCTCTCCGTGGGAACAGCGTCGTTGGTCTTTGTCGCAGCAACGGATGTCGCAGCGCTTGTCTCGTCCGCATGTGTTGACGAGGGAGCGGCACTTGAAGTCGTCTCGTCCAGGACATAGTCGTTCGGGGCAAGTTCCAAACCCGTGTTGTAGACTGACCAATAGTCCTTGAGAGCACCACAGGCCTCAAAGGGATAGCCAGGGCAAGGGAAGTTGCAGTTATTATCTTTGGCCTTGTCATTGGCGGGCGGGTAAACCATGCCGCAATAGCATTTACTGCCTTGTAGACTCATGACATCCATCTTCTTCTTCTTGCATATGTCACCACACTTGCCCGACGACACGTCGGCCCCTTTTGAGGACTCGGTGAGGTTGGCATTTGAGGAGAAGCACCCGTAGCTAGTAAGCTGATTGAGGACAGGCTCTACCGCAGGCTTTTGTTTTCCCCTTTCTTGGGCGGCCGAGACAGAGAAGAAGTTGACAGCGGCCACGAGGGCTACTGACACGATTGTTGTCGTCTTCATTGTTATCGGTAGTATATCGTGTTTCGAGCGAGTGTGTGGAAATGTTGAGCAGTTGCTTTTTGATACGCTTGTGATTGAAGCGGTTCTCGAGTCAGGTCAACTGGAACCGAGACGTGTCTGATCCAGAGGTGAGTTCTTCCGCCTGGCGTCACCCCAAGCTGGCCCAAACACGCGCTGAATCGACACAAGGCGAAGTTGTGAGAATGGGCACGATCCCTCGATTGATGAATCCGTCGACACGAGCGGAAGAGCCGTGGAGATAAGGAATGTCGTATCCTTCCTTCGATGGGAATCAAGGCCACAGACAATACACGGTCGAGTAAACAAGGTCGTCGGTCGGGAGAGGGGAGATGTTAGAGGTAAAGGAGACGAGTGGTTCGGATCGGATCGTGTCGTGTCGTAGAACCAGACAGGGTGGTAGATGGTAGAACAAAGAAGGGTAACGACGCCCTTGAACCAGTAAAAAAAAGACTCAACGATGAAAAGGAGACGAAGGCAGCATTGGTCACCCACAATACGCTCCGGAGGTGAAAGAAGAACAAACGCTTTGGGTGTGGGGGAGGTGAAGGAGAGACTGGAACGAGCGAGGGGCGGGAGGGAGTGACTTGTTTTGTTGAAAGGGGAGATGGTGCGAAATGGAGCGAAACGGTAGGAG